>JAQGAU010000851.1:0-23209 GCA_034698045.1 Paramacrobiotus richtersi | reverse complement strand
CGGGTGGAGCTGGAGACGCTGCAGTCCATGGGGTTCAATGACCGGGCGGCCAATATCCGCGCCCTGGAAGCGACGTTCGGGGATGTTAATGCGGCGGTGGAGCGGCTGCTGCAGTCAGGATTTGGCGGATAGTGAGAAAAGATCGTTTCCAGTGATTTCTTTTTGATTTTCTTGGCTGTTAGTCTTTTGGTTGGATTCCGAATGGGGTGGAGTTGAGCGGGGATGTTCTTTTTTGCGTTTTGTGAGTGGATTATTTATGCTTGCGCTGTTTCTAATCGGTCCTGTTTAACGTCTTAGAATTTTGTTTGTTTAGTGCAGATTGTAGCTGACTTTTTTTGAGCTTAACCATCGTTTTCATAATTCGTTTAGTAATAAAGATACTGTAACAGAAAAACGAGCACTTCCGATTGAGTTTCTTGCACATGATGTTATCTCTATGGTACAGTATCATTGCTGACATTTTTTTCATAACGATTGACTGTTTGTAAAGGAAATGGGTAGTTGGCCGAATCTCGACGATTTTGGGTAATTAACGATCCATAAATCTGCGCAATAAAATGCAGACTTTTATAGCATGGACAATGTTCTTCGCAGCAACATGCAGTACAGGGAAATACTCTGCATGCGCACCTTAGCGAAATATTCAGCTGACCATAATTATCACGAACATTCCATCAACCACCATTTACCCAAAACATCACCTTGGAACCAAACGCCAAAAATGTCTCATTCAATAAAAAAATATTCCAATATTAAGAAAAAAATTCCAATATTAAGAAAAAATATGCCGTATTTTGGAAATAATAGGAAAATGATTGGAATTCCTTCGAAAATCACCAAGTTCCACGATTCCATACCGATATCATCCAGCATCTGGAGCACTCATTCCGCCACCGAAATTGTATTCGAAAACCTCAATAATCTGCAATAAACAACAAACAGCTGTCAATCTTGGATACGGTTTGTGTAAATTCTATGATACTTACATCCCCTTCTTCCATGTCCAGTTTCTCCGCCGTTTCAAGCTCGTTGAGTGGTTTGGCTGTAAAAAGCGGGTATTTGTCAGAAACAGGCCACAAAAGCAAGAAAAACGACATTCCTTACCACGGAAGCGAAATTTCAGCTGTCCATACTGCATCTGCTTGTGCGCAGTATACTCGGCCATGAGCTTCTTCATGATGGTCGAGTTGGTAACACGGAACTCCACCACACCACCCAACTGGTCTTCCACACTACAATTCAACGATCAAGTAATTCAAGTACCCTGTACAGCATAATCATGGTGATTTGTATACGTACCGCACTTTGAATTTGCTCTCGCTGGGGTTGTCTGTCTGCTGGATGTCGTTGGCCGGGATGATCGGTTTGGTCTCGAGTTTAGGTATGATGGGCTGGATGTTCTGCGTGGCCGTCTTCTTCAGCTGAGGAATGATCGGTTTCACATCGGTGATCATTTGCGAAGCAGTCCGCTTGATGCCATGAGCGGTGGATGGTTTATTCAGCTCCGAGATTTTGGGCTTGATGTCCTTCTTTTCGGATGTTTTATTCAGCTGCGCAATGTTGGGTTTCTTGTCTGGCTTGGTGTCCTTCTTGTTGTAGGGTTTCTTGTCGGACATCTTGATGCGGAAATGCAGCGGCAGAATCGGAACAGACTAAACGGATGGCTAGCGGATCAGTGCGCAAATGTCCACACAAAATGGATCGACAGCTCGCAGGTACAAATCGCACAGTCAATATACACACTTCTTACCAATCCAGAAAGAACGTGGGAGTTCCACACTCGAAATTATGGTAGAAGGAAGCGGAGTGACAATCGCGAATGAAAAAAATCGAAAAAAGCCATCATAATCAGGCAGCCTGCAAAAACGATACCATTCAGTAGTAGAGGAATGGGCCTAACCAGATCGCCCTCATTCGCGGTATACAGCAGCACCGCCCGCTGTAGCAGTAGGCGGAGCTTAGAGACTGCCTTGGCTGGCCAGGTTTATTCTACATGGCAGAATGCATGCCACTGCTTACCGATTTTGCCAGCTTTCTGATCACCGATTTCTGAATTATTGTTATCCTAAATTCATAATGACATAATCATCGAATTTTGCTTAAAAATTCGTGCATGATTTATTTAGCATACTTCTGTATTATTATGGGAGATTTCTATAAAATCCAGTTTGTGTGAAATTCCTGCAATTCTCGCGAAATGCGGACTGTTGTCTAGTACAGTTCCGTAAAATCTTCGTGCCACAGTGTGGACTGGTCAAGATGTCTCGGCAATCGGCAGGGAAGACAAGAGCGAAGGACGGGCATTCCAAGCGAATCATCATCAAGCGAGCTCGGTATTCAGTCGAGCATCCTGTTGATGGTGAACAGATGGGCGCAGTTTCGACGGAACCCTCGCGCCCTTCGGGTTCCCATCGCGCAATGGATTCGTCCAGAACTGTCGCTTCGGAGGTGGGATCGACAATGCCGTCGGGCAAGGCAGCCACTGACCAGCGTCTTCCCGACGTTATCGAAATCTTCCCCATTATTGCCTTGACACAAGATGAAGAGTATGATGCGGACCAGTGGGAATCGGAGTTTAGTAGGTTCGCCTCGCTCCATCTTACCCGCAAAATTTGCAGTTGACTGTTCTGATACAGATTATAACGATTTATGGCTCTGCTACCAGCAGTGGGACAAGATTATCGCGTTTTGCCAGAAGGTAGAATTATGTCATACATATGAATAGCTACCTAGTCCACTAAAACTCCGATTCAAAGTAGTAAGTACGTTGACATTTCTGGTTGGTGATTTAGGATAATAGTCAGTTTATTGATGACCGTTTCCCGCCAACACCTGCGTCTCTCGCGGTTTGTCAAGCCCCACCTGAATTCAGCCAAATCCAGGCTTGGCTGCGTCCATCCCAGCTGCAACAGTCCTCTGCAAATCGTGACGATGAATGGACAGTCTGTAGGATTCCCATGGCTTCGGACATCCAACAGGGTACGTAATCGTGCCACTAAAAACATAAATGATGACATCTAACCAGAAAATTGTACTGTACTATCCATTTTGCTTGCAGGAATCTTGGGAGATTGCTGGCTTTTGTCCTCATTGTCCGTTGTGGCCCAACGCCCGGAACTGATCTACAATGTTCTTTGGACCCAGGCATATACCAAGGAAGGAGTCTATGTGTTTCGCTTGTGCATTGATGGATTGTGGAAAGTGAGTTCAATTCTGGTGTCTGTGTTCGTTATCCAGCTGATAAATACCGAATTGCAGATGATCCTGGTCGATGACTTGTTTCCCGCAGATGAAAATCGGAATTTGGTATTTTCCCAGGTAGGCTGTATTAAATGGTAGCAGTCTTGTGGCTGACCGTTGTGATCAGATGCGTCTTTGTGCCGCGATTAGGCTAGGCGACAGCAGCTCTGGGTTCCATTAATTGAAAAAGCCTTAGCCAAGGCACACGGCAGTTATTACGCACTTACAGCAGGCAGTGTAAATGAAGGCCTGATGTTTTTAACTGGTGCTCCTTGCGAGAGTATCAGTTTGGATGGTAAGGGTTCTGTAGTTCTGTGATTCTGTAGTTAACGTTTAGAGATGGGAAATTGTCGTTTGGTTGCAGCTACAACTTGTGAAGAGTACGATTTACTTTGGCAGCGTCTGTTAAGTTTCCACAAATCGCAGTGAGCAAATCAACTGCAATGCGGTTTAGGACGCGTGGTCATCCGTCCCTTTTTTACAGATTCCTGATGGGTGCCTGCTGTGGAAAGGTGACTCAGTCAATGACAGAGCAGGAATATGATACTGTTGGGCTGCTTCCGGATCATGCTTACAGTCTTCTAAATGTCGTCAGTGCTGGCGGAAGCAGGTAAATTCTGTGTTATAACCAGAAATGCGTAGACAGTTACTGTTCTGACAGACTGGTTCAGCTGCGAAATCCCTGGGGACGCCATGCCTGGAGAGGTGACTGGAGCGATGGTTCGGAAATGTGGACTGCTGCGTTACGCGAACAGTTGCGACCGGACGATGATGCGGAAGGGTTGTTCTGGATGTCATTGGCGGATTTTGTCATGTGCGTACGTCGAATGGCGTGGCGGTATACGATCGTATACATATGACCAAGGATTTCGCATACTTGTCTACTGTTCCTAGGTACTTCAGTTGTGTTGATGTTTCTAAATATCGCGATCACTGGAAGGATATTCGTGTGCAGGGCACATTTCCGAATTGTGCTTTACACAGTAAATGGTCTGTTTGGATGATCACTGTCACCGAAACAACGGAAGTGGACCTGACACTGTATCAGCAAGGCTACCGGTACGCTGCGACATGACATCACATCTTGTTCGATCTTTGTGTATGATTCTGAAATACAAATGATTCTGTATGTTATTATTGGTTTTATTACAAGTAACCCAACAGAACAACATCTACAGCGTGGCCATGACTGAAATGCGGCCCGTTGATCTGAATGTTTAGAGGTGGCTCAGAAGAGATGAATCTCCATCAGCTGGATATTGCCTTTTTGGTTTTTTCGATTACTCCGGACAGAACAAATATCAAACTGGTTGCTGCTTCGAAGCGCAAGGTGTCTCCTTTTGTGTGCGAATCGACCTTGTTAGAGCCGGGCCGATACATTGTAAGGACGCTTGTTTTGCATCATGGCCTGACTTCCCTTGAGTCACTCACTTTATTGCAGTGTTTGACACTGGCTTTCAACCACTTTATTGGTAAGGACGTCTATGTGCGTCATTCCCGATCAAGAAATTGCATTGGTTTTGTAATCATACCTGGCCGTGATTTCAGATATGGTCCTACCGGAAGAAATCTTCCCGAGAAATGTGCTGGCGATTCATAGCGCCAAATCAGTGGTGGTTGAACGATTTCACGCTGCTCCGTATGCTTTGGCGGACGCCATAATATCTTGGGCTGTGAGTAAAGGAACACGCCAGTATCCACAGGTATCGCTATACGCGGTGTTTTGGTGATTTAGCCACCGCATCGTTGATAATTCTTGAATCATACCGCTATTTTCAGAATGGCGAGGCTGATGTGAATACTGCCGTTTACTGCATTTTGAGAGGAGGGCGCATCATAGTGTACGAAAATCGTTATCAAAACCACAAGTAAGACCGTAAGACAGATCACTGGCTGGATGTTTTCTCGTGAGAAGCCGTACAAGAAAAAATGCATAAATATGAGTAAATACCGGGCACCACGAAGAGTCCTCAATTGTCCAAGTTTATGATGGTGTGGAGAACGGCCTTACCTGACTGTTGCATTGCAGTGTCAAGGTAATGGTCGACTGCAGCACGAATCGTGACGTGGTCAGCACGCGTGGTACCCTGGTGACCGTGGATGTCATTCCGCCGCTGTCACGCTGTGTGATCTGTGTCCTTTCTTCTTCCCATGGCGGCACTTGTTTTCCCGTTTGCGTCATCAAGCACCGTTTGTCAGATGATGGCCTGGGTGACTGGGGACCGGCGGGTGTGGCGCATGTGCCCGAGATAAATACCGATGTGTTGCGCGATCTCCATTCTCCGCGGCCCATGTGAATTCTTGACCGGAACAGTCTGAGCAGTGCAAATTCCATATCCTTTGCTGAATGCAGACTAGTTTTGTTTTACCGGTTTATGAAAGATCTTTTTTTACGGTTCCATTGTGATTTATATAGACACAGCCTTCTGTTTTAAAAGAGATGTATCGGCTTCAGGTGATGTTTATTGTGGGTGATGTTGTTTACCCATGTGATACTGATTCAAAATAGCGATGTATTTTGTGAAATGAGTTGATGCTGAACTTTTGTTCAAAAAACGCTTTTGTTATTAATTGGGGTAATAGTCAAAAAGCACGACATGTTCCCGAACAACCATGTAATCGTCGCATCGTCGCACTGCCAAGCTGGTTGCTTCGAATCGCACGGCGTATCCTTTTGTGGGGGAATCGACCTTGTTAGGGCCGTCCATTGTAAGGACCACTAAATTTACAGCAGTTCCGCCGCTTGAAAAATAACAGTGGTAGACCGGGCGGGCCAGTTTCCCCGCACCCTCCACCACCTCCGCCGGGAAGAATTTCGCGGAGACAGCTCACGATTAGTGAACAGTTTGTAATGCGACAGTACATTTCCAGTGAATGTGTGCTGTTTGCGTGGTAGAAGTAAATTAAGTCCGAGTTAGTGTTTTAAAGATTGACGGAAAGTTCACAATCAGTTGGCACCGTGTGAATCAAATTTTAACTGGCATTGTAACATGTTTTGTGAGACCTTTCAAAAGCGCATTGCACCCGTTGCAGAAGCAAGTCAAATAGATGATTCTGTGGACGTTACGACCAGTAACGTCATTAGTGAACGGCAGCGTACCGCCGTACCCCATAATCCAAAAGCTAAACTAACGTAAGACATCAAGGGAAACATGGGCCTCCTAATTTAGCCGCAGGGATATAATGCTGAAATTTGACGGTCAAGCTGGTGCTGTACGAAACGCCTGTGCATGAGCATTTCGCTGTTGTTTTCTCTGTTTTCGGTGTAAGTATCGCACCTGTAAAGTATTTACTTGTCGTTATATACATGGCAAGTTATGTACATATACATATACGTTATGACAAGTAGGCACGGCGTGATCTACCAGCGGGTTTGCAGCGTCAAGGAGAGTAAACTCGTCCCCCCGAAAATGTGCAAAATCTGCATCAGATTTTTGACCAGATAGAGTGTCAGATCCGATGCGCTATCTACCGCACCGGACGGTGCGGTACGTGCCGTGTGGAGAGCAGCGTGCTGCGTACATCGAAACCTGTTGCATGTCAAGCAGCTTTGAAGAAGCCCCTGCAATGCCTTGCACTTCCTTGTTGTGGCTTTTGATCAACTCTACGCTTTGATCAGTAATTCCGTCTCGTATTTATTTGGCAGGAGGAATTATTCTGTCAGTATTGTAGGATAGTGAGTGTTGATGTTAAGCGGACATCTCATGGCGATGCTGTAGAAGGAGGAAGCTGTTATCCAAGTGTTTTCGGGAACCTTCAGCTATGAAGTCTCATCGTGGTATCGAGAAAGGAGAGTCGAACTGTGCTGCACTTCTCGCCATCGTGGAGAACTCCCGATCGGGCACAAGTCGATCGAAATCGGAGCCTGCGCAGACCTGGTAAGTGGACAACCAGGATGAGGAGGTACCATTTCGACATTCCAAAAGCGTTTCAACAGCTTTATTTTAGTTTCATATGTTTTCTTGATGATTTCACATTTGAGTAGATTAACTTCGGATGAGAAGTCTTTTGAAGTTTCATAGATAGGATTGTCCTGTATTTGAAAGGCACTCTTGGTGTGATTGTTTTCTGCAGTGGTTTTGTTTGCGGAATTTGCTCAGAACGAGTCAGAAGGTTTTCTGTGATCAGTCTGTAATTGGTTTGCCGAGTTGCAGAATGTTTTGTTGTTGATTTGCATAGCTAAATAGTAACTGATTTTTCTCTGTGATTTGTTGCTAGTTGTCGGTGGAAGTTTTGACTGAGCCAGAGAATGATCCGTTTGGTGTTCTCGCAGTGGCGCGCATAGACGGGGGTGCACGGGGGTGCTGGCGACCTCCGACAGAAGGGGGGACCCTTTGCTTCGATTTTGGCGTACCCACCTATAGCATTGCCAGACGGGGGTGCAATTGCTGCCTTGCACCCCCCCCCCTGTTCTCGGATTACCGGCCATCCGGGGGCTACCGTCGGCGCGTCCATTGCTGGAACGCTGCCGATGTGCTGTGCGAGGACGGCATGATGCACCACGGGACGGTGGTTGGCGCGGAGCCCGAGGGCCTCCTGGTAGACTTTGGGTGTGCAGACCAGCGGCGCCAGTTGGTGGAATACGGCATGGCCTTCAGCCCAGGCTGTTTTGACGATGAGCCGTTGCGTAATGCGCGACCGGGGAGCGGCGTGGAGGTGCTGCTGCGACAGGAGCCCGCGGGGCCCTGGGTCTGGCGCCCGGGGACGCTCGTCACTCAGGACATCCCGCGGCCCAACTCCGGCTACCTGGCGTTGGTGGACGTGCAGCTGGCGGGCGCGGGGCGCCGAGAGGTTGTGGACGCCCACCAGGTGCGCCCGCCGCCGTCCTCATCCAAACTGCGCTCCCGTATACTGCGACAGGACCACTTCCAGATCAGCCGGCTCTCCCCACTGCCGGCTGCTATTGCCAACCTGCTGCCCTCCCATCTACCGCCCTGGAAAGCACTGTGTCAAAGTCTCTCCGACTATCTCTCGCCCATATCGGTCAGCAGCAACGAGCTCGTCTACTTGCGGCCGTCTCCTAGCCATTATCTGGCCGATTCGAAACATGTCCTGGTGAGTTACGCACCTAGGCCAGATGATCAGATCGTACGGTACCATTTTATTTGATGAGAAATGAAATGAATCGATATATAAAGGGCAAAATAAGCCGAAGCCTTTGTTTTGTCCCATCCTTTCTTTGTACAACTGCATGCTTTTTCTTGTGCAGGACCGGATAATTGGCAACGCCAGGATGGATCGCTCATGGCATTCAGCAGGGAGCGGTGTGGGTTGAGCAGGGATGGCAGTGCTCTGGGTCGTTGGCTGCAGCTTCGCTTATGGTAGGTGTCGGAGCACCACACAGTTTCGGTATTTCTTGCTGTAGACCGGGAAGATTTGACCTGCCGATGCGCATCGTAGGTTGAGGACAGTGCGGAGTGGACCCTACAGAACCTGACCCATCTCATCGTGGAGGAAATGTTGAGTAGCTTAGACACAATGCAACGGGCGAGTGTGCGACGAGTCAGCCGTCTCTTTGACGAGCTCGTTTGCGGAATCCTGTCCGCTGACATCTGGTTGGCATACCGTGAGTGCGGCCTAGACGATGCTGACGGTTACTGTGGCTGCTGCGGGTGCAGCGAACTGCTCCGACATTACCCGCTGGCCACACCCCTCTTTAAATGCGTCTTGCCGCGCACCCGTTACATTATCCTGACTGGCGCCGGGGAGTCGGAAGAGCAACGGGATGTGGATGGTGGATACCTCCTGTCGCAGGTGCCGCAACTGGTGGGCATGTGCCAGCAACTGGGACAGTTGACAGCCGGTCAAACCATGGTGCTGGTAGCTGGCCAGTGCGAGGTGGAGGGCGCGGAGTTGTTCTTTTGGGAGAATGTCATCGCTCTGGCGGCTTCCTTGGCCGGCGGCTGGTGGAACAAGGTGTTGTTGAAGCGGTGCACCATGACGCCCAGTCTGCCGGGGATTGAGTTCAGCGGCACCGTGCGGGTCGTCTCGCTGGCGGAGGATCTCGGCGCGCTGTTGGAGCGGCATCTGTCGCCCGTGGACGTGCAGCGAACGAAGGAGTGGGTGGCGCAGGTGCTGCAGGACCAGCTGCCCGGTCGCGACGAGCTTGAAGATGTAACTCATCCGACACCGCTACAGTTTGAGTGCGCATACGTAATGAATCTAACGTGGTTGTCTGTAGGCCTTGTATGAATTCGCTACTGAGGATCCGCGAGCGGCCAACGTCTATGCCGACTACACATGGACCGACGAGCAGCTGGCCGGCCTGGATTTCGCCAGACTCTCCCCACTCGCCCAGTACGACGTCAGTCGTAATGTTCCGCCGTACAGTCTCTTCCAAGGACTTCCCGAAGGATTTTAATTCCATTTTCCCGAAGTAAAAATATAACTTACCGGCACATTATGGTCTTTTTCACTGCGCAGCTGTTTGACCAGAGTTCTTTTCCTGTTGGCACAATTTCTCTCGTTTGCGATAAGGCATTTTGCGCAACTAGCTGCCCTTTTGGCACGATAGTTTATGATGAAAATTTGAAGGTTCTAGTGTTGTCTCCTTTTATTCCATGATTCGTTGGATACTTTTGACACTTGTCCGTTAACATGTGCATTGTGTTCATTGATCAAATCTTATAAACATGCTGATTGCTCAGAAGGACATTTGAAACCAGCATGCAGAAACAGTGGTTCGCATATGTACGCTTGGGATCTGCGCTTCACACGTGAGTCTAACAGACTCCAGCAAACACAAAAATGCAAATATCGTATCGAAATTAGTTTACCAGATATGGGAAAAAGTACAGCGACCTAGGGAAATTGTCACAATAATCATTATTGAATGTTGAATGTGCTAGCGTAGGAGAACATTTGCATATACTTGACAAATTTGCACAGGAGATCACCGGCTAACCACGTATATGTCACCTTCGAGATTGCGTCAGCAAATAAACAGAAAGCGACAGCGAAAAGGTCCGAAAAGGCCAGCTGAAGAATTAAGGAATTAATATTGGAGAAGTTTCGTTCACGCATATTCGAATGCCCCTTGCTGTTCCTTACAGCTTGTTAGGTTCATCACACTCGACTTGTTATTTCACTTGCCGCCATCTCTGCTGCTGAATGTAGACTAGGTTTTTTTCCCGGATTAAAATTTATATCTTTTTCTGAATTGTGATGTGTCTGTACAGAGCCGTTTGCTATGAGTGACGCTGTTTAACTGTTCTAAGTGGGACACGTTTTTCATTTGCTTTTTTGGCGTTCAATCAAGCTGTGTCAGTTAAGTAATAAAGCTTAAGGTTGTCGTGATGATGTTTATTGTAGAGTGGTGAGTTCAAAAATATGTTTTTGCAGAAACACTTGAAGTTACAAGTACCTTACATTAGCATATAATGTACATTCCATAGAAGTACTGTATGCGTCGTCGCTTGGAGATGGTTAGTTCGAGAAGCTCTGATGTCAGTACTCACAAGTTATTTATTGCCAATAGCCAAAGTACAAGCATACCATGATGCTACCAACAAAAGTCTAACAGAGGCTGATTATTCTTATCAACCTGTAATTCTTATTACCTCCAACAAAAGAAGCATCAGAGATCTTCGGGTAACAATATTCGATATTTCACACAGAAAAAAGTCGTATTTACATAGCTACGTTACTTCTGTACAAAAGTCACAATTTCCCAGTTCCAAACGATTCAATTGCGCAGGCTGACTGTACCGCTCGCGACCTCCAGCACTCCTCCACCGATCATGTGCTCGAACACATCAATCTTCTATGAAAACAAAGACCCAACCATGATCTCTCGTTCAAAAAGGGTTCGCACAGTACGATCCTTACATCACCGTCTTCCATCTTCAGTTTCTCGGGAGTGTCATGATCCTGCACTGGAGTGCCTAATAACAGTAATAAGCGAATACTTTACTGGAAATACGAAAGTGAATAGCAGTGATTTACCGTACCGTCGAATAGAAATTTCACCTGCCCGCTGGGGAGTCCTTTTTTGTGATTGTAGGCTCTCTTCAGCTTATCCAGAGTGGCCGTGACTAGGATGCGAATTTTCACTACATCGCCATCGCGGTCCTCCACACTAAACGAAAAGTTTTCATTTGAAAAACCCGCATCGATCAAGAATCACATGGAGAACTGCGTAGTCATGTTGAATCGTTATACGCACGTCAAATTGATGTGATCCTTTGGGACGCTGGCAGTTCCTAGCTCTCCAATATTGGGCTTGACATCTTCCGCGGGCGCGGCCATCTCTTTCGATGCAAATAGTAAAGCGAATCCAGCACCAGCAAGAAACACGCGTAACTGGAGATTTCAGATAAAACAAACTAACGGATTACTGTCGACTTCAATGTTATTGCGCACAGTCACTGCACACAAATATACGGCTCACGAAAACCGCACAATCAAGAGACAAAATTAATAGTTTAGCAGACACGACAGCTTCTGAAGGTCTTCTGAATGGCCTACAACAATTAAGTCCGACCGAGATTCAAGACGGGAAGTCGAGAAGTGAAATTCGTAACACAACGTTATACAGAGCGCCATACCGCTCTAGCAGCGGGCGTAGCGTAGGAGACTGCCCTCACATGGGAGGTTCTACTACAAGGCCTCTGCTTTTTCCAGTCTGGATTTTGGATTATTCGTGAATCTGCGTTACTGAAATTTTGATTCTTGATTTTTTGATTCTTAAATTCGTGCATTCTCGAACTCTTTTGTTTCGCTCTGTCCAGATTCTCAAACCGAGACTTGTCTGAATCTGCAACGGGCAACCTCACACTGTTATCTTCTGCTAGTTTCGCAGTCTCGTTGACTGATCGACGAACATGTCGGCAGGGAAGACAACAGCAAACGACGGACCGTCCAGTCAGCCCCTTCGAAAGCGAGCTCGATATTTTCCCGAGCATCCTGATCAGCAGGCGAGCGCTATGTCGACGAAACCACCTTCGGGTTCGAATCAGCATGCTGCATCCAAAACTGTCGCGTCGGAGATGGGGGCGAAAGTGGTGACGAACAAGCTCCTTCCCAATCCCGTCGTCCAGGTCTTCCCGATTGTTGACTTGACCACAGATATTGACCCAATCTCCTCAACATGCATCTCCGCAGATGCTCCGTCCAAATCGGTCGAAAAAATGGCGTCCAGCAAGACAGCCATTGCCCAGCGTCTTCCCAATGTTAACGAACTGTTTCCCGTTATTGACTTGACGGAGGATGATGCGACGAATACAGGCATCCGCGGACCATCAAAACCATCCTCCAAGCGACGTTTTTCGGTGGCACACGGATGGGACTGTCCACTGTGTACATTTGTCAACTCGGCCTCCGGGAACGTCTGCTCCATGTGCTCCCGTTGGAAGAGTCCAGCCAGCACCACCGCCATTGTGGATCAGTTTGAAGGGGAAGATGTGGAGCATCTGCGACACATGCACGAACAGCAAGCCATCCAGCAGTGGGAGGGAATAGTCGCCTTTTGCCGTCAGGTAAGACTGTGCCGTCCAACAGGTCCGATCTCACATCAGTCACATGTGTGATGTTTAGGATGAGAATCCGTTTGTGGATGATCGTTTCCTACCAGCACATGCATCCCTGTCGGTTTGTAAAGCTCCTGATGGATTTAGCAGAGTGAAGGATTGGCTGCGTCCGTCCCAGCTGAAGCAGTCAGTGAATGGTGCATGGACAGTCTGTGGGAATCCCTCTGCTTCGGACATCAAACAGGGTACACGGTCCCACATTTAACGATGCTTTTCGTGGAACATTTTACTTGCAGGAAGCCTGGGCAACTGCTGGTTCATGTCATCCTTGGCCGTTGTGGCCCAACGCCCGCAACTCATCCATAATGTTCTCCTGACGAAAGAATACAACGCCGAGGGGGCCTACTTGATTCGGCTGTGTATTGATGGGCTCTGGAAGGTAAGTCAGGTGAAATCGGTTCTGGTGTTATGTGTTCCTTTTCCACTTGAATTGCAGGTGATTCTGATCGATGATTTGTTTCCGGTTGATGCATATGGAAGGCTGGCATTCTCTCAGGTACAAAGTAGCCATGGAATCGTATGAATAGCTGTTCTGATTGGATGCGTCTGTCTGCTTCCGTTAGGCTGAACGACAGCAGCTGTGGGTGCCGTTGATTGAGAAAGCTTTGAGCAAGGCGCACGGCAGCTATCACGCCATTACCGGAGGCTATGTCAATGAAGGAATTATGTTTTTAACCGGTGCTCCGTGCGAAACTTTTGAGTTTGACGGTATGGATTCTTATCAAACCAGTGATCCTGCAATTACACTTTCTAAGTTGATAACTGGATTCTTGTTGCAGCGGCAGCTCCGAAAGATTACGATTCACTCTGGCAGCGTCTGTTGAATTCTCACCGGTCGCGGTAGGCCAGTCAAAACTGTAATATTTCGGTGTTTCCGTGGTCATTCGTATCCTTCTACAGATTCCTAATGGGCGCCATCTGCGGAAAACTGACTCCGTCACCAAGTGAGGGGGAGTTTCTCGCTGTTGGACTGCGTTCCCACCACGCGTACAGTCTTCTGGATGTCAGCGATGCCGGCGGAAACAGGTACGATGATGCGTACCAATGACTGAAAACATCCGTCTGTCAGTGCCGAATCAGAACCGAGTGATTTTATGGGTAACTACTTGTATGCGCACCTTGCAGACTGCTTCGACTGCGCAATCCATGGGGACACTTCGCCTGGACCGGTGCCTGGAGCGATCATTCGACTGTGTGGACCGCCGCATTGCGTCAGCAGTTGCAGCCTAACCGTGCTGCCGACGGGGTGTTCTGGATTTCCTTGCCGGATTTTATCAAGTGCGTATGTCGTGTCGGCCACGCAAAATGCCTGTACAAACGTTTTCCGCATGTTATTAGGTACTTCAGAAGGGTTGATGTGTCCAAGCACCGGGATCACTGGATGGAGATGCGTTTGCAGGGTACATTTCCGAATTGTGCGTTACACAGTAGTTGGTCGGTTTGGCTGCTCAGTGTCACCGAGAAGACTGAAGTGGACTTGACACTGTATCAGCAAGGATACAGGTACGCTGTTTTGTCATCCTGTCTCATGTGCAGCATCTCGACGAGCGTCTGCCTGCTGTTTAGAGGAGGCTCGAGTGAGATGAAACACCACCATCTGGATATGGCCGTGTTGGTTTTCTCCATTACTCCGGACAGAAAGCTGGTCAAATTGGTTGCGGCTTCGCAGCGCACCGTGGCTTCTTTTGTGGGCGAATCGACCGTACTGGATCCCGGACAGTATTTTGTATGGACAGTGGCATTCAATCATTTTATCGGTAACAGTTTCACCCAATTGTGATTACAAAGATTGTGCATGTATTCATAGATGAATGCGATTTTACTGTTTACAGATATGGTCCTCCCAGACGAAACCTTTGCGAACAATACCCTTGCCATACACAGCGCCAAATCAGTCCTGGTTGAACGCGTACCCGCTGCTCCGTATGCGTTGGCGGATGCCATGATATTCTGGGCGGTGAACAAAGGAGAACCCTGGTATCCCAAAGGATCACTGCAGGTATTGGATGATTTAGCCTCCGTAGCGCTGGTGGTGACTAATCATATACTCCTGCTTCAGGATGGGGAGGGTGTTAACGCTTACCTCGTGAAAACAGGAGGACTTATTCTGGTGTATGAGAATCGTTATCGCCAGTACAAGTAAGACTCAAAATTCTGAAACTTGTCCGGGAGAAGCGCACATTTATATTATACACCTTATTCGTACCTTATTGATACCAGTTATGTACCTAATTGATACCTTATTCAGCTGTTGTCTAAGTTTATGATGATGGGGGAATTTCTACAGCTGATTGTTGTCTGACATTGCAGCGCCCAGGTGCAGTTGGACTGCAGCGCGAGTCGTGACCTGGTCAGCACCCGCGGTGCCCTGGTGACCGTGGATGTCATTCCGCCGCTGTCGCGCTGTGTGATCTGTGTTCTGTCGCCTTCCCATGACGGCAACACCTACCAGCTCCGTTACTCCGTGCAACAGCGCTTGACACATGCCGGGGAGAAGGGCCTGGGTGACTGGGGACCGGCGGGTGTGGAGCATGTTCCCGGGATCGATACCGATGAGTTGCGTGATCTCCATTCCCCCCGACCACTGTAAACCCCCGCCCGGCAGAATGGGCTCCAGTTTGTTAACTGTGCCGTTGAATGCAGACTAGGTTTCTTTTCCCGGTTTGAAATTTTTATATTTTTATGGTTCCTGTGATGTGTCTGCACAGACACTAAAAAGTGGCGCTTTTTTCGAAAGATGTCGTTTATTGTGATCAGTCACTGATGATAACGAAAAGTGATGATAGTTTATTATAAAAATATTTATGGAGTATTCAAAAGGCGTCCTGGTAGTATTTCCACTTCATTGTGGCAAAGCCCTAGAAACATGCTGAGAAACTATCGTGTACGCGCAACATATTCGTCACCACGAAATCGCCGTGATAGAATATGCATGGTCATCAGTCGTGTTCCCTGATGGCATAGGAGCCTGCATGAAACCGGCCACGGTATTCAGAATGGCCATAGAGTAATCTGCACTTGAGCAAACAACCTCCGAACATCCAAATAAAACGTGAAATGTATTTCGGTCATGAGCCGATACAACCGACTAACGTTTAATTAGATGCTTACTTAACATTGTAAACAAGTTTTTATACATGGTGACCAAACCGCAGCATTGTGTATCACGAATAATTACAGGTTATGACGAAGTGTACGAAACAAATCGGATCAACAAGAGCACGCTAGGTACTGCTGTTATACATGTTAATAATACCCATGTATAGAAACAATCATACTGTATGTAAAAAGAATTGCAACGCAGCACTTTGGTATGATAGTTCTGACCGAATAAGCACAGTAGGAATTCGATGCCACAGCGCTATGATCTTCGGAAGGTACAGGCAGCTGCAGACCAGAGGCGTCTCTCATCCATTAGACCAACCTTTCTGGGTTAAGGTTTTCCCGTTATCGTGAGTGGTTGTCGCCATCGATATCTCCGCTGGCAGAATACATCCATTGCCCTTTATATCGCCTTTGGCGGCCGGATCGCCTATACTCCGCAAACCATTCTCTTATTGCAGATTAGCGAAGAATACAAAAGCAGTAGAACGATGAAACCTCCGCGAAGGTCACCGAGTTAACGCGTACCTCTAGATCTCGAGAGCGATACACATAACAGGAAGACGGCCACTTGGGTCACGATATTGGTATACACATCAAAAGAGACAGGATGGTGTGCCAACACACTGATGTCGGAGTACACAAACATTTTCGCCCTACTTGTTGTTTCGATTTTATCATCAAGATTTAGAAGCGCGGATGTAATGAAACGCGGAAAATATACCCCAACTATTTCGAAGCAGATGTTTGTGTCGTTTAGCGATACACGTCAAACTAATCTCCTAGCTACGTACATACAGTGCAGCGATACATTCATACTATCTAAATGTTCTCACAAGAACCTAGTTTACCGGAAAGGGAAATGTTATACACTGTAGCTTGGAGATTAGTGACATTACAGCACGTTGTAGTAAAGCCGCTTGTGACGAGCAGTATACCTGGTGTCGTGAACTTCGCGTGAAACATAATATTATTATGATGTCCGAGTTGTGCGAGTCACGGCATTGGTAAACTGATCGGTGTATGTTTCGCCGATGCTTACGGAAACCTACGGACGCGATGTCTTGCCGTTTACACGCCGTTCGCGCATGGACGCTAATTTGACCCTGCGATTAACGATACGGCAAATCACACTGTCATGTTCTTCCACATGGAACTATATGCAGTATACTGTCCGCTGCCTCCTTACTAACTTGTAAGCGTCTGTGCCGTACATAATTAGTATGAGCTTACTGCTACGTATAACAGTGTACCAAATTAGAAACCGTATGTGAGAAATTCAACAACCAAAACCACTTCTTGTCCGAAGAACGTTTTAATGAAATGTTCACAACACAGCTTCTTTATTACAACGCACATCGAGTACGACAAGGGACGCTGGCGGCAGGTATATCGATCCGTTCACTCACAATCACGAAATACAGCAGTTCTTCCACGGTGTTCTACTCGACGCATAGTTAGCACACTTTACAAAGGGCAAAGATAGAAGCGCAACGTTCAATCCTTCCAGCGGCCCTTCTCGTAGTCCCACTTGCTGGCCAGACCGTCCACGGCGCCCACACGCAAATCAATCATCTTCTTCACCATGGCCAGACGGTTCTCATCCGAGAATGTCTCCGGTAGCGGAGGATAAACTACAATACACATATCATTCAAATTCGATACCAGATGACACCAGAATGTTACTATTACTTCGACAATTATTTAAATGCATAAAAAAATTCAAACTAATGAACTGGTTTCATAAAATGAAATAGAATATTAATAGTTTATTAAAATTAATTAAGCGAAAATAAAAAAAATCAAACTAATAAACTGATTTAATAAACTATAAAATTTTAATTTAATGGCATTAATAGTCATTAATTAAGGTAAATTAAAAAATATTCAAACTAATGAACTGATTTAATGCCTTTAAATTAAGATTTTATTTTATGAAATCAGTTATTTAGTTTGAATTTTTTGTAAAAAGTTGCCCTTAAATCACGACTATTAATGCCATTAAATTAAAATTTTATAGTTTATTAAATCAATTTATTCCTCTGATTTTTCTAATAAATTTTAAAATAATGGCATTAATTAAGGAAAACATAAAAAAACATTCAAGCTAATTAACCGATTTCATACAGGAAATTACTAATTCAATAAAATTAATAAAGTGAAAAAAATACAAAAAAATCGTTGATTACAACCTGATGACGTTTATCTAGCGACCGAATAGCTTAAGGAAAAGTGTAGAAAAATACCGTGAAAGTAACTGTCTGTAAATAAAAATCAAACCAACCCACCGAAAACATCCAGTCAACACACCAGATAAAAAGGAAGTGAAGCAGGTCGATAGCAAAGTAATTCATCTAATGGTGCAAGTGAATGCAAAGCGCAATGGAAACTATCGAACATCGAAATATTCGGCATCAAGCAGCCACTACACTGCGCCAACCAGTGCAAGCAAAGGCTTATAGCGTTGCCTCAATAACGTTAACGGCTTAACGCTGGGTTATTAATATTTTCAGCTCAACTAACAACAAGTTTTTTGGAGAGAATCTTACGGGTGAAAAACAACCGAAATATGACTGTAATTTACAAGATGCTATGCACGAGAAAGTCCTGCTCGTCAATGATTCGCAAATGAAAAATTTCAACAAAAATTCAATTCGACTACAAGCGACGGTTCAGCCGCGGAAACAAAAGATGTGTCTTACTCTTCTTCAGCAGGAGGAATCCCCACATGGCCAGCGTGAACCAGAACAGACAGATGCCGATGATGCTGCGCCAGTAGCCGTGCGGGGCGTTGAACTCGGCGAAAGTCTCGCAGTAGTTGAAGCGGTACAGCTCCTTCTTCTCCTCCTTGCTCAGTTTGCGCCAGTCGCCCTTCTCCTTGCTCATCAACTCCCGGAAACGACCGTCGGGCTCGCGAAATCTACAGAGCAGTATCAAGTTAGTATATACAGTTAAATAATAATAATTCTTGGCGTGTGCCCTAGACATCCGTTCAGGATTAATGCAGTATCCACCGTATGGACATTCGATAATAAAACACTAAAATAACGACACAATAACCCATAATAGTAACATTCAAGGTAATTATGGAATAACACGTCCATGTACGAAAAGAAGGTAACAAACATGATAACAATGTTTGTCTCCTTAAATCGTTAAACTCGGTTAAGTAGAATTAACAGCGGAGCACGGTAAGCCCAGAGAAAAATTATGGGAAAATCTAAACTAAAAAGTAAATCAAAACCTCTTTTATCCCGTATAAAATATAAACTTCCATTTTGAGTTATTGTTAATTATTTTTAACTTTATGTTAAATTTTATCAACTATGCTATCGGCGTACGTAGTCTGTAGTGGCTAGCGCGCAGTTCAGTTTATATATCGCAAAAAAATAAATAATCGCATAAAGCGGCTGTCAAACCAAGAAAACGCTATGGGCGAGCCATGCACCCCTGCACCCTACCTGCACGCGGGATAGGGCCAGATGTAGCTGTCAGCGTAACTGGGGTTCCCCGCCCACCCATAGCCCACAATCTCCCGATTGCCGATGAATTCCCGGTAGGCGGGAGGGTGAGCATGGTGGTCCTTGTGATCCTCCACGCACACCTCACCCGAGGGATGCAGGGTGGCCGCGTGCGACGCCAGACGACTGTGACGCAGGAAGATCACACTGGAAAACCTGTGCACCTGCGTGGGCACCCCGCGGATAAAATGCAACGACGTCATCACGGATACGGCTTGAATGCGCCTGAAACATGGAGGATTATTGTATTTTCTTGTTGATTTTCAAATGTAAATCGCTGCTGAAGCAGGAAAGAGCAGGGTTTCTACCAGAAACCCACTTTGGCACTTGTTACGTTACTACCAAAACGCAGCGCAACCGTTCGATATTATTGTGACTGCCATATGTTACATTGTGCTTCAATACAGAGAAACTGGAACAACCTCGCAAAGCTGAGTTTCAGCAATGCAGTATACAGGCTGCGGACTGCAGCTCAAAAAGCCCTGTGGTGGAAACACTGGGAAGCTTGTTAGACTTACCTTTCACGGAATTATTCTTTCATCAAGGAGAAAAACCAAATATGTATCAATAAGCATCCAGAGTTAAGTTTTTGCAAAAAAATGTCTACGATAGGGAAAAGCTCGCATTACGGCAGAGCCCAGAATTCCAAATTGCTACTTGCAGAACGGGCACGGACGGTGTAACAGGGAACTGGTTTTTACCTGTACAATGAACCGGAAACCAGCAAAAAAGCATACTATGTATCAAGGAATCACTTTAACGATCGCGCGATATGTTTTAACATGGTTAGCATCCATTTAAGATTTATGTGCATCAGAAATTCAGACTAGTTGCCGCAACTGCAGTTTTTTCCTTAACATGGTTGCTAGCACGGCTGATCACAAATTCTGCAAACGGAAGCAAATGCACGTTTCCCTGTAGCTGTAGCGGTCATACATGATGTAACGGCTTTTTATTGAAAATATGCGGAAGCTGGTTACCAAAGTTGTGGCACGACTTCCGGCGACACAGTGAGGACAAAATCGACCAAATTCGAAAAAGCTGCCAAAAGTCAAGAAATTTGGAAAAGTCAAAATTATGAATTTCTTGGCTCGAGATAGCTGTGCTTCTTTATGATTATCTTCGTATATAGAGTAAACAATGTCATTGTTCTCTTAATTACTAGCGAGCGGCTTCGGTTTACGTTTTGCTTTTTCGTTTTTTGTACGGTTTTATTGCACATCTTGATGTCACAATGATGTGATAGTCTGAGTACTGCTAACAAGAACATGTTTTTGCGCTTTATAATTTATTGATACGTTGATATTTGCGCCATCCTGTTTTTGTTGATAATTTCGCATAACGGATGCGCTGATACCTGTGTAATCGTCCCAACCACTGACGACCATGAATCGTCGTGCGGGTATCGGTGCCATCGACAAGAAACGCCTGCAGGAGGCCCGCTTCAAAGATCGCGGCGAAGAACTGGCCGCGGATCAGCTGCGCCAGCTGAGCGGGCAGTTGGGGATGCTGCGCGACAAGCTGAAGGAGTTTGCTACGCGTCACAAGTCCGAGATCCGCAAGGACCCGGAGTTCCGGCGGCAGTTCCAGGATATGTGCGCCACCATCGGCGTGGACCCCCTGGCGTCCAGTAAGGGGTTCTGGAGTGAGATGCTCGGGGTGGGCGATTTCTACTATGAGCTGGGGGTGCAGATTGTGGAGATTTGCATGGCGAATAACCACAAGAATGGAGGTTTGTGTATTCCTTTCCCTCGTATGTGCATCTGCTAATACTGAATTAATCCTTTTAAACTGACACAATTATTTTGAATTATAATTTTATTCAGTTAAGTATAATTTTACAGAATTTAGTAGTCAATTTACAGTACAGAAACATAATAGATAGTACTCGTATAATTATTTTTGATATAATTTTATTTGATTGTCGATCGATATTTTTTTTATTTATTAAATTCCGATATTTTTTTGTAAATGATATTTTTTTCCGTTTTCCACTTTGGGGTTGTTTTGGCAAATTGGAATATTAATGTTGGGATTATTGCAGTTAATTTATTCAGAAAAAAATCCATTGAAAGGTTAATTAGGCAAAAACATTTTGAAGAGACATTCAGCAAAACAGAAATAATTAATAAAAGAAATAGATAAACAACACCAAAGCTAGGATGCTTGGAGATGTATGCCATGACTTTCTTTTTCTTGTTATTTCTCCTGATAAAATCGGGTAAAATGAACTCCTTCACAGATTTGAATAGATATCGTTCAGTTTAATTATGAAAATTCAGTTTATTTCTATTTAATTACGCGAATAATAGTCGAATATGTTCAAAATCGTGAATTCATCGAAACCAGCAGACTGAAGGAAAACAGGAAAAAAAACTAATTTAATGCGCCTAGAAAAGCCAACATACGAAAGCATGATCAGTGGATCATGTATCGCCACTTGACGACAATTTTTGCAACCCACTTCTCATCCTATAGGCATCATGCCGCTGGACGAACTCTTCGAGCGTCTCCTCAAGAGTCGCGGGACCATCGGCGGCGAGCAGCTCTCCACGGACGACGTACTCCGTGCCATGGACAAACTGAAGATCCTGGGCAACGGGTTCACCCTCATCCGGCTGAACCGCGGCCGGGTCCTGGTGCAGTCCGTCCCCGGGGAGCTCAGTCTCGACCAGAACCAAGTCATCCAGGCCGCGCAGGAATCCGGACACGTGACGGTCCGGGAGCTGCAGAGTAAGCGGGGGTGGACCGAGGAGCGCGCGGCCAAGGTGCTGCAGGATATGGTGACCAGTGGGCTGGCCTGGGTGGATTTGGCGGACAAGAAGGAGGTGGTGTACTGGCTGCCGAGTCTGTTTAACACGGGGACGGCGGATTGAGGTAGACAGGATTTTACTGGATTTTTTTTGCGATTTTCTTCGAATTTTTTCCGCGATTTTCTGCCTATTTTTAGTTAGCGTGTTCTGGTTGTTGATTCCATTCCAGGTGATTACTGTATAGAACTGAAGAAATACTGGTGATAAAGTTTTGCTTTTGGGCGTGGTTTAGTGAGCTGTTCAAGATTTTTTTGGAAATTTATTGTATTTGTGCTGCGAATTGTTTCAGGTATTTTTTATTTAAATGTTTTCGTATTTTGAATGAAAAAATAGGACTGTTTGACAGGAGTTCCCATTGAAAATGATTTAAGAATGTTGGTGATAATAATAATTTGTCGTTTATTGAGTCGTTTAGTTGACTGTTGGTGGGCTTGTTTCTTTCTTGGGAGGAAATGGTTTTTTTGAGCATTTTATTTCTCTGGGGACGTTTGGTTATATGTGTTTTTTCTTTTTGAATGATAAAAGAGAAGGTTCTGATCTGTGATTAAGTTCCAACTGGTTGTACAAAGCCGAAGAATGTTGATGATAAAGTTTGACCCGAATCAGCTGTCCTGTATTCATAAAACCGGTTGTACCCGTACTACGTACCCATAAGTGGGTGATTAATTATCTTATCTTATCAGTTTTTGCTATCATGTTCTATCATTGCACACAGCAGCGTCTTGCATTTCTTCCGATTTTCCATCATTTTCCCTGCAATATTGGGGGAAATTTGCAGTATAATTCAGTTCAATCCATCCATGTGATCCTGGAAAATGGATTCTGGGATGATTTGTTCAGTATTGGTCTTTTTATGTTGTCTGGCATCTTCCATCCATGCCTCCGATCGGAAACTGACAGGCGGTCTCTCCGCTGGGCAGATGTTCCAATGGGGCGCCCTGGGCGCGTCCAACGCCGAGTACTACGCCGATGAGATCCGCTATGTGTTTGAGAATCACCATTTGAC
>JAQGAU010000850.1:0-23233 GCA_034698045.1 Paramacrobiotus richtersi | reverse complement strand
TAGGCGCCGTATTTTTCGTTTAGCCACGCCCGCGTACCGTATCGAGATTCGCTTCGAATTCGAGACCCACCCTAGGAGCTGTGGCACCTTCTGTGTCACGTAAGCGGAAGTAAATCTGCAGTTCACTGCATAGTGCTTAAATAATATGATTAATTCAGTTCTTTCGTGAGCAGTCTGAACTTACCAGCACATTGCGTCTAGGATCTGCCCGCTGCTAAACTGTCGTGCCATGTCATCAAGGTCGCACCGGCCAGTCCATGGACTGGGAGTGTATCTGAACTTTGGCAGTTCCGCCACAGCCATTTTCAGCACGGCATTGTAGCAGGCGTTGGCCTTCCCGGGAGTCTGACTGAGGGTTGCTGTACAATGGAACAAAACCTGGGCTTTATTGTACAATCCGGGGATGATCACAGCCCTTGATCAGTGCGGCTGGCATCCTGGAAAAGTTACCCCAGTCGGGCATGGATGGCGCCCGCGCATTGGTCATAAAAACCGCCGAAACATTTGAGAGCCATTCGTCCGATCCTAACAAATAAACATTTTCTTAAAGCGCAGTTCGTATTTACCTTGGCGAACAAGTCAACAACAACATCAAGAACACCATTAACAACTGAACATTAACATTAGCATCATCACCAACAAGAACATGATCATCAACTCGATAGTTTACCTTTTACCAAAAAGGTTTTCGAAAGACGGTTTCGTTACGGTTTGGTTACACATTTCCTTAGCAAAACTATCTTCGGAACGAAACGCTTGTAAATACCGGCAGATGCCAGTGAACTGCTCTTTAGACAGCTCCGTAGCGTCCGTAATCTGAGCCAATTGCTGGCCTTCGGGACCTAGCATGTAACCCGCTCTCGGCATTATACATGAAAGAATACCAGCAGGACTGCAAGGTAGATCCCCAGCGGAGCGAGCCACGGCCAGGAATAATAACGATGCAGATGTAAGGTACATTTTCTTTAACTGAAACTGAAAATAACTGCACTTGTACTTCTAGTAACTGTAGACAATAGCAAATAACGTTCCATCATCAGTATAGCTGCACCAGCTTACTTTATTTATGATCTCCACAGTCTGGGTATTTGCAACTTTGTTGTTAAGTGAACATGACATCATAGCGCAGACTGACATGTCCCTGAAATGAACGAAGATCGCAGAACTGTCAGTAGTACCTGTTGCTTTGGCGATAAGCACATTGGCAGGTTATTGTCATAGCACATTGTCAGATTAGGAAGTTAGCACGGCGAGGTAAGCACTCCCAGTTTCAAGGAAAAATGATGATAGGATTGCACACAAAAGTGGGAGTATATAACGTTTAGCTGACAGCTTCATATTGTTCAAATCTAGTAACAATCTGCAAGTATATGAGCTTGCTCGGGCACTACACAAGGGAGAGAGAGCTTGCTCCAAACAGTTCGGTTATTATTTGGTCCAATGTGTTTTGATATTCGTAGTCCTCGGCTAAGGGATCAGTCTGCGGTGGGCACCTGTCTGGTCTTTCCTGGCTACAGTCGTAGGCGTTCGAAAAGGCCCGGGCGAAGTCGTCAAACACCTGTTGAGCATCCTGGCCACACTTGTCGGCTATTTCGGTTCCGATGCACGTGTGGGTGCACTGAGTGTTGCTACAAGAAAAACCAGAGTTACGGATATAAATCAGAAAACCACCGTGAAAGCGGTGCCTGAATATCGCACACGAAACCGTATTGAACCTTTGACACCGTTTCTCTTTACCATTGCACCGTGATATTTAAATTCTATTATTGTATATTTTAGACAACTAGGATTTGGTGATTTCTAAGTTATATAAACTGAATTAAACCATTTGTTTACTGCATATTGCTTCAGCAGTGTGATCAAATGAGCTAAAAGCACTTACCAGCACGTAACGTCTAGGAGCTTCCCACTGCTAAACTGGCGTGAAAACTCAGCAAGGTAACGTTTCATGTCAGCAAGGTCATGCTGGCCAGTCCGGGGAATGCGTGTGGGTCTTAACTTGTGCATTCCGCCGTGGTCATTCTCACTGCGGCATTGTAGCAGGCAGCGGCCTTCCCGGGAGTCTGGTTGAGCTTGGTTCTGCACTGCAATAAACTGCGGGCTTTGTTGTATAAGCCAGGTTGCTCACAGCCCCTTCATCAGTGCGGCTGACTTGCCGAAAAGTCTCTCACATCGCCGACATCGGGCATGAAAGGCACGCAATAGTCACAATGGTCGCCGAAGCATTTTAGAGCCATTCGTCCCATCCTAATGAATAAACATTCATTAGTGCTTCTGTTTTCGTAAAGCGCAACGTAAAGCGAACAAATAAACAACAACATTAGCATCACCACCAGCAACAACAATCATATAATCATCGACTGGTTACTGTACCATTTAAAAAGAAGGTTTTTTGGAAGATAACAAACGATTACGCATTTCCCTTAGGCCTTAGCAAACCTATCATGCAAACAAAAACGCTCAGAAATTACCGGCAGATGTCAGTTAGCAGCTCTTCAGTATACGCCGTAACATCCGTAATGTCAGTCATTTGCTGGCCGTCTGGACCCAACATGTAGTCCCATAGCACGACTGAAGAGATAGGGCATCTCTTATATAACTTAGAGCGAGAGAGATAGGGCATCTCTAATATATAACTTCAGTTGTACTATGGTAGTCCACAATCGGCATTACACATGACGTCATTATACCAGCGCGACTGCAAGACAGCTCCGCATTGGAGCGAGCGATGACCAGGAATAATAACAACGCAGATGGAAGGTGCATTTTGCTTAGCTAAAAGTAAGTGCGGTTGTAATAATAACTGTAAACAATAGCAAAGAATGTGTGTTACGGATGTTTTGATAACAGGGAAATAAATATGCAAATGATCGGAAGGTCACTGATCGCGGCCGGTAGGAAATACACGTGTTGTTCGGTACATATAGCTTTAATAGTGTATAGGCGGAAAAGTGTATGTGGACAAACCGGCAGGACAGAAAGTGTGAAGTGTTGAAGTGATTGTAAACATGATAGCGCAGGAAGTATAAGACAGCTAGCGGAATGCTATCAGAACGTACATCACATATCGTAGCATACGATCGAGACAAAGGGTGCATAGTACGAATTAGTAAGACATTAGTAATACACGTAACACTTTTCTCCATAGATGACGACTGTTCACAGTCGGTAAATGAAAAGATTAACATGCAGATAAAATTGAGACCGGCTAGCCGCAACGTGAGTAATTATTTTACGTAAATAATAAGGACTAAAAATAGGGAATAATTTTTATACGGCCAATAAAATGTCAATGATTGATCGCGGGTAAGTGCAAGGACAATAAGAAAAGAAAACAAATTTTTCTTGTTTGTGGAAGTTGCACAGGTAAATTGGGTTCCCTAGGATAATTCAGACTGTCAGTCCATGTCGAAAACACTTTTCGTTTTAACTTTGGGCGATAGTGACGCGTGACAACTGATTGTGTCATTAAGATGCGTTTCGATAAAGAACTGAGGTAAACAAAAATTAGTAATAGGAACAACTATGGAAACACCGTGGTACACAAAAACAAATTTCTGTGGCTGTCTAGAGGAGTAAGCAGATACCATCGGAACTTTGTAGCGTAGCGTTCAATGGCCTTCACAGCGACGTTCTGCGGTCTGTCTCTGGTTCAAGGTTGGGCACGTTGTTCAAGAAAATTCGAAGTCAATCGCAAAGACTATGAAAGCGCGCAGTTTACTAACGAAAGCAACGTCTCATTTTTTTGTACTTAACGCGACAACTCATTGATTCTTTAGTCGTCTATTTTTTTGAATGTTCGATGGATTTAGATCCAGTTCTTCTCGTTGTTCTTTTTATTTTCATTTTCTTTTCACGTATGTATTGCTTCAGATCGTTTAGTTCTTTTAGCGCATGCAGCTTGATGGAGTACACTGCTTCTTCTCCTCCTTTTTCTAAGGAAGTAGCGCGGGCCGCTAACAAGTAGTTACACCTGAGAATGCGAGCTCATCACTACATCACGTGAGCAAGGTAGAAGGAATAATTGTGCGCAGAATCGGGCGATAATCAGCACTTAGATCGTCGAAAACGGTCGTATTGAAGGAAACACATAAAAGACTGCGCGCACTCATAGGTAAACGAGAAACTCGACGTGAATAGAGAGGAAGGTGAGATAACCAATTGACCAGAGCACAGAAGTTCGAGTGGAGACGGCATGAGCTAGTACGAGTGTTCGCGGGTTGTGAGCGATGTACTCACTCGATCAGTCACAAAAATAAAAACAAAAATTAGTCGGATAACTGGCTCGCAGGAAATAAGTGTACGGGAAAAAGGTTCGCGGGAATAAGAACTCGAAATGAATTTGCTCAATATTTAAGAAATTGACGATAAATTACAAAGACGGCTGGACAAGCAATTAAACGGTAAAATAAAGTATAGAATACGGCAAATTTTTGGATTTTTGCAATTTTGCAGTTTTTTAAGTTTTTTGAGTTTTGTTTTTTTTTTTTAACGGATTTTGTTGATTATAATTTTTAGAAGGTTTTAGGAAGTTAGACTGTTGCGGCTACCGTTACAGATACTTGAATAAAACGCAGTCAAACATGCATGCTGGTCATCTTTTGCCATGGAGCGCATCGGAGTGATTGAATGCGTTCGGAAACTGGTAGGCAGCCACCACGTGTGGGATAAATTTTGGACTTGGTGTGCAGTTAGAGTGTAATGAGTACCAGGAAAATCGGCCAGTTGGGGACGAATCCGGTCAGGTGTCTACAGTCGGTGTCATCCAATGCCACATCTGAAAGGAAACTCAAACAAGGCAGATCAGAGTGTCAAAAACAAGAAAAACAATGAAAATTGTCATTATTACGAGTACGCTTTTAACCAAGAGTGACCAAAACTGCTAAAACAAACGTGATTAATGGCGGTCGGAAAAGAACAATTCAATCAAATTTATTCGAAAGGTTGCTGAAAACGTTAAGAGCAAAGTCAGAAACAAAACTGTAAACAAAATCGGAAACTCAGAAAAGCTGCAAGGGAAACTACTGTAGGTCGATCAGGATTTATTGTTACAAAACGAAAACGTAAGAATTCGGAAAGCGCGATGCGGAATTTCGTACGCGATTATCATTACTCAAAAATCATTACGCATGAACGCAAAGATTCAGTTAATTCGAACATTTAGGCAGAGGAGAACAAAATACGTAAAACGCAGAAGTGAAGAGCCTGCGACATTAACCCAAGTTGTCGAGTTGAAAAAAAAAACCCTTTGGCACAATTGTTGACAATTGCACAAATTTATGGGGAATTGTGAATTGGTATTTCGGAACGGAAATTGGCTCAGAACAAAACGGAGGAAGCGTCGTAGGCAACAGCGTTACTCGTTCGGGAGAGAATTACGGAAACATTGGAAAAGGTAACAACCGTGTGTCAGTAACAAGAAACGCGCTGATCAAAGAAAAGAAGACTGATGCGCAAATAACAACGTAACTGGGGTGGGTTCCAGCATTGGTTGATCAATAACTTGTCAATGACCAGATGAGGCTGCGGAGTGTGTTTCCGGGGTGCTGTTATTCAAGAGGGGTAGTAGCACGACTTTTAGAAAGCAAGTCTCACAGCAAAGATGTGGCCATTATCCTGACTATGAGAAACTTTCGAATCGTAGAAATGGGACAAGAAACGTAGAAGACATACAAAAGGAAATTTCGGTTTAAAACCAAGGACATTGGTGGGATGTCGAGGCTGAAGTTGATACAGTTTACCGTGGAGGACTGAATTTCAAAATAACTGGAGGAAAAACAAGACCAATTAACGAAATATGGAACGGAGTCAACAAAACCGTAAATTAAATAATAACGAGGATAGAATACAGAACTTTACAAATGCTGTCGGGCTTTGCATGCCTGGTTTTAACTTTCAGTGAGCGCTGCGTCAGTCTTTTTCGAATTGATTCACTCGCTGCTTCCGCCAGCAGAAGCAGGTCGGGTGCGGTTTGCGTCTGCCCTCCGAGGGGCGTCCATGCCAAAGCATCTGCCTCGCCGGATCCGCCATCGGAGCACGTGGGGTCAACACTGGGACTCACCAGTGCCAGCCTGCCGTCACAAAGCAGGGAACATCTTCAGAGAAGATGTGTCGTCAATCTACTATTTTCGCAAACTTGAGGTCGAGTGACAGGGAGTTGTGACATCCCTGCCCTCGACAACCGTAGAACACGTCAATAAAATAAGTGAATAAATAGTACGCTCTCGAAACTTTGTTGGGTAGCATAACGATGAAACGTAATCGTAGCAAAGGAACAAAAGATTTGCGGGCATAGTGTGGCTGTACTTAAAACCGTGACGAAATAACGATAATAAAAACGTAAACTGACATTTGCGAATGATTCTGTGATTTGGTAAAGAGAGAATTTGACTCGGAAATTCGGATTCTGATTCGTATCTGGCGGAGAAATCGTGTCTGACACGTGCAGAAACATATTGAATGTCATGACCATTACTGCATCTGGTCTTGCAACATGTGTGGAGGTAAGCATGCTTTAATTAGAAGAAACGGGAGAGGAACAAGTCGGTGCAAACGTTTAGGAAACAACTCAGTAGTTAATATTCAAACAAAGAACGGCCAAGTTTTAGTGGGAGTTTTCGATACCTAGTCCAACGGTAGGAGAAAGGAAACATAAAAAAAGAAAAAAACAGAATATGCAAACAAATGACTGGTTTACAATGGTGGCTTTTGGTATCTCTTCATCAGAAAATCTTAGCTTATTGTCGGTTGAGATTCGCTCTGGATCTGTGTCCTCTAATTCTGTGGTTACGGAAACGGATAGGTTGGTAGTTGTAGCTGTTGGGGTTACGCATGCATTCAGCCTGTATATGCCCTACTTTGTTACAACAGTAGCATCTGCGAGGATCGCGCGGTATTTCCGACATGTTTGCTGTGGGGATACGTTGAAGGATTTGCAGCATAAGCTCGACCAAACGCAGCTGCGTGCGCTGCATCTGTTCTAAAAGTTCAGTGATGCGAGAGGTTCTGGGAATAGCTACAACAAGATCGTCAGGATCAGCAATATGCGGAACAGGGGTTTCGGGGAGGGAATTTGGTGTGTTGCGGTAATCGAAATCAACTAAGAGTTCGTCAAACCTATTTATTGCTGTCGCGAGACGCTCGTGCTGGGAATCGGAATTGGAAGGGTTTTTGCTGACTGGCAATGCCATGTTGTATACCTTCGCGGTTCTATCCTGAGTCACTGCATTAGCGTCTTCAGTAAATCAAAGCAGAACACATGCGTGATAAGGCTGACCGCCGGCTGTGTTTAAGGAGAAGTGCCAGTTAACGTTAACCGGAGTAATCGCTACGTAAACTGCGAAAAGCTAGGTTTTAACAAGAAACGAGCAAGGCTGAAGGGCGTTCAATTTCATCGGCAACGAGTCGAAAACACACAAAAACAGGTACGGTGCGCGTCAGTGTGTTACAGTGTTTCCGTCCGTAGTGAATGAGTCTAGTGCAATGCAGGAGTTATTCGAAGAAAACATGACTGCTGACTCACATCAGTGAAAGGAGTGGAATATCAATGACTAAAAGTTTGTTGACACATGCGATAAAAACGGCGTTCAAAGAAGACAAAACAAATCGACCTTTACTCAGAATTATTCGTGCAAGAAAACTGGGAACGGCGGGTTTTACGTACAGTGACAGGCTTGGCTTGATGCAACTGATAACCATCGCAGCACTTTGAAAACAAGGGTTTGGCTGAAGTGTCATACAGATTTACCTAGTCAAACGTTTTTGATAAGAAACTGGGAACGGTTTGTTCGGAATGTTGTTGTTCGGTTTGTTGTCATGAACTGCGCTGACTACTATTGCAAGGAAAAGGGATTGCCTTTTTGCGCTGAACTGATACAAGCACAAGTTCAATGACGCATAGAGAAAGTAGCAAAAACAAAAGCGGTCAGTCAAAACAATCCAAAAAAAAAAGAAAATTGGGAACGACATTTGCAACCAGAAATTTAAATTTTAGAAAGAGAATCAAAATTTGATGCTCGAAATTAGCTGGGAAATTGTACACGGTAAATCAGAAAGCGTCTCAAAATGAACTCGGATAGATTACAAATCAAAATAAGAACGAATCTTTCACATTACTTCAAAAAGAAACTGTAGTCGCACTCGAAAAACAGAAACGTAAGGTCACATTTGCAAATGTTTTCAAATGAATTCAAGAAACAAGATTTCAGACGGTTACTTCTAATCGTATTGTATTTAGCCAAACGACGGCACCATGCAAAGCAATCCCTCGAAAAAATTCGAGTATCGGAATTCTAATACAGTATCCTGCAATAGTGCTTCCCAAACAGCAAAATTTATTCAAAACAAACACTTTACGTAAAACTAAGCATTTCGCAAACCGTTGTTTGAAGTCGTTATTTTTTTTGGTCGTTAACAGTTTCTGACTATAGACGATGAAAACATTTCACTGAAACGAATAGTCTACACCAAATATGTGATCATGCAGTAAATGTTTTCAGTTAATTAATTTATCCTGCGGTCATTCTGTTTTGATAAAATATACTCGAAATTTCCATTGCAAAACCTTCATTAGATGCACTTAGCTTGTAAAACGTAGTAAAACCGGTGGCAGAATCGAAGAGCGTCGAGAAGTCGGCGACCGTTTGATGTCTTTATCCACAAACGTCAGGGAGAATGTCTCGTTGTTTTTCCGGTTGTGTAGGTTAGTACGATGCGCTTTTGAACTCAATACATTGTGTCGTTGATATGCCGTTGGAATGGGGTTCCGGTGTTTCCGGTGTTGCTTGTAAAGAACGAATCGCCAGTTGCGCTTGGCGGGGAAAACGTAGGTTCCGCTTGGTCGGCAAGTCGGTTGCTTTTACGGCTCCATTATGATCAGAAGAAATATAGGAGAGCAGGGAGTAAATCACCGTCAGGTTTCTCAGTCGGTTCGGACCATTTGTTACGGATGTTTTGGTAGTAATACAATAAATACGGAAATGACCTGAAAGTCACTGATCGCGGGCGGTAGCAAACACACGTGTTGTTCGGTACATGTGGCTTTAATAGTGAATAGACAGTGGTGTGTATGTGGACAAGCCGGTAGGACGGAAAGTGCGAAGTGGTGGAGTGGTTGTAAATATGCTAGCGCAGGAAGTATAAGACAGCTAGCGGAATGCTATCAGAACGTACATCACATATCGTAGCATACGATCGAGAAAAAAGGGTTGCATAGTGTGAATTAGTAAGACATTAGTAATTTACGTAACAATAATGACAACTATTTCGAAGCAGTCTGATGGTCTTCACGATGCAGCCTGCTTCCGTTGCCAAGCATAACGGTTCGCTCTATGTTAAATCCATTTAATGCCAGGCATTAAATGCTATTAACGAAAAAAGTATCAAGATACGCAATTATTTTCAAGCCCCGCTTCTAAATCATTCGAACGATTGACGAGGATATTCTTTGAAAAACGCAAGGCGCGTTTTTTTGTCCAAAACACAAGAAAAAACAACATAAAATTTCTCATCTTCTAAGTCACACGCCCATTGCAAACCCTGCAGTTGCCGATGCTCAGGTCTTATGGGCACACAGCGATAAGCGGACATGATGTCGACAACAGAGTAAAAACTGCTTTGACAGCTCAACGCAATCGCGTTATTGATCGAGTCAACACAAAAGGGGATCGGACCAATGAACGAATTTAACAGCTGGAGAAATTTATTGGTTACTCTCACCACTGACGACACAATCAATTCTACAAAAAAATTCAGAAAAAATGTTTGATAAATTTCCTTGCGGCTATGTGACTGAAATATCGTCTAGTTTGCAACAACATCGCATTCGATAACATTGGCTCAACTGGAAGTCCAGAACTGCTTTGGTTTGAGTCACCACCCCTCCTGGCTGCCACAGCTTCCAACCGCACAGCAGACTGAGGCTCTGTTAAAAAGACCAAACAAAAATTGTGGCAGACGGAGCGATCTTTATTGTATCGGAATATGTGTTTGACACTTTTGTCCTTTTACACCTTGATCTGTAAAAAAATCGAACACATTGTTGTTTGCGCTGAATGACTTCGGCTTCTTCCTCGGCAACTACAAGGAAACAGACCAGAACTGCGTACTCACTCAGCTTTCATACAGTGCGTCCTCATATCTTGAACTGATTAGACCTAGCGGCAGCAACGGAATGTGCCGGCTGTTATCGTTCAGTGAAGAGAGATGCTCCCTCTGTCTGTTAAATCTTGCGCGTTCGGTATGTCTCTGCTACCGGCGCCTCTTTTGTTCTCCCTCCTCTTTTATTCGCTCCATCGCATAAGGAGCAGAGCACACATTCGTTGTTGAGAAATAGCATCCAATCAAGTTGCGATGGTGACTTTAACCACAAAAATCTTCCGCGTATGTGAAAAGTGAAAGTTCTCCAGCTGTTAAAGAACAATTACTCGATCAGCTACAGTCGGTTATCGGGCGGAATGCATCCGTACCTTTCTTAGGCACTGCGCCAATTGATTTAATCCGTAACCTGATCAGATCAGATCAGATGCGTGACCTGATAAAACCACACCAGTTAGGATTTAGTGTGCGCGGTGGCGCCGAAGCGATAGTGCACCCAACCAGAAGATTTCTCGAGTCGGAGCAGATGGAAACGAAAGTTCTGCTGAAGATTGACTTCCGCAACGCGTTTAGTACTGACAACAGAGAAGCGGTACTGCACGCGGTGAGAGAGCATCTGCCTGAGTATTAGGGCTACTTTTTGCCCTGTTACGGTGAGCACTTCGACCTATTTGTGGATTAACTGCTGCTGACGTCTGAAACTGGCGTACAACAAGGTGATCCTCTCGGACCTCTCCTGTTTTGTCTCGTGATTCATCCCGCAGTGTCACAGCTCCGTACGAAGCTAAATGCTTGGTACTTGGACGACGGAAGTCTCGGGGATACCGCTGCCACCGTACTGAGTGATTTTCAGAATCTCGTCCAATCACTTAGTTCAATCGGCCTCGACATCAACGAATCCAAATGCGAACTATTCGTCACGGGCGGTGATGATTCCTCTCTCGTTGATGCGGTTCAGCTATTCCGGTCCAAGTTTTCAGGCATTCGTGTTGTTACAAGGGAGAGCCTCATGCTGCTTGGTGCACCCGTAGCTGACGAGTCAATTGGCCAATTAATGGACGAAAAGGCCGCCACTCTGGAATTGTTGGCTGAACGATTAAAGCTCCTGCCAAGCCATCAGGGGTTGTTCCTGCTACGAAGCTGTCTCGGAACGCCCAAAATCATTTACGCCTTGCGCTGTTCGAACGCCTGGATATATCCGGAGAAAGTGTATCTCGTCGATGAAACCATGCGGAAGTGTTTCCAAGACATCTGCAATGTACTCGCTAAGCAGGTATTTGACTATACCTGCTGGAGACAAGCCACGCTTCCAGTCTGTAGGGGTGGGATTGGCATCCGTCGGCCCGAGGAATTAGCTCTTTCTGCCTTCTTGGCATCGATTCACTCGACTTCCGATCTGGTGTCAACGCTCGTTCCTACACTGACGGCAGTGGATTTCTCCGCCCCGCTGGAAAGTTGGAAACAACAAGTGAAACAAGCGGAACTACCAAGCGAAGCAATGCAAAGTAGCCAACGTATATGGGATGTTCCCTTACGCAATGTCTCACTGTCTGCACTAATGGAAGCCTTCCAAGGTAACGAAGTGCACACCGCTCGACTTTTGGGAGCTTCCAGGCCGGAATCTGGTGTTTGGCTGAACGCACTATAATCAGCTCACATTGGGAATTTGCTGGATGACGACACTTTTAAGTTGGCAGTTGGTCTACGAATCGGTGCGGAAATTTGTACACCGCATGACTGTGGAAAATGCGGTACAAAGGTGACTAGTCTTGGGCATCATGGCCTCTCCTGTCGTGGTGCTCATCTTCGACACGGTGGACTAAATAACATCATCTGCACCGCTCTGGTTTCGGCCGGGGTTCCCGCGAAATTGGAGTCAAGTGGGACGTCGCATACTACAGGACAACGTCCAGATTGGTATACAACTTTCGCTTGGAAACGGGGCTTGTGTTTAGCCTGGGACGCGACGTGTGTTGACACTGTTTGTCAGTCACACTTAAGAACGACCGTCACTACACCGGCATCAGCGGCGGAAAACGCCGAGAAGAAAAAGTGTCGATTGTACTCGTATCTGGAAGGCCGCTTCCTTTTCGAACCACTAGGTTTCGAAACTCTTGGAGCTTGGGGACCATCGGCAGTGGCCTTGGTGAAAGATATCGGAAAACGCCTGAAGGAACATACAGGTGAACTGCGCTCCCACGAATACCTTAGGCAACGACTTTCTCTGGAAATCCAACGTGGTGACGCAACTTCGATCCTCGGCACCATGGAAGGAGCGGATCGGCTAAATGAATTATATTTGTTGTAATTTCCCGGTGGTGGCATCTGCGCCACCACCATTAAACAGTGTATCATTCTGCATGTACAGCGAGTAACGCCGTGGAACTTGAATTAAATTCACTCCATCCGTAACGGCTTGCATGACTGTTCTGACGAACAGTATAAATCGATCTTCCTAATTCCAAAACCCAGTTACCAATATGTTTTGTTAACGAACAACTGTAAAGTGTGTAAAGAAAAACTTTTTCGCAGAGCAACTAACAGATCCGTATGCCGTTTCAGACGCCTTAATTACACAACTACACTGGATCTAGAAGTACCTCCGTACGTACAAAACAACTCGTACACGAGAAAAATAATAAGCAGATTCTATAGAATCTTATACATAAACTAAAACCCACACTGGAAGAGAGGTGCGATAGGATCTTTTACCAGGAATGTGTTGATGATCTGGATTAGCGAGAGGGAGATGGCTTTGTAAGAGGAGACCATTCAATGGGGCCGATACGTAATACCAAGGATTAGAGAGCCGTCAAAGTTGTGCCTGCTCGTATGATACCCACAGAAACGTCCGTGAATCCACTGAATCGTAGGACGCGTTCCAGGTTAAGATTATGACTCCACCATATGCGACCGTAACGAAAAAAGCACGTAAAGGGATTCAAGGATCTCGGACAGTAGAACAAGCATTGCTAAATGAACTTTTACGTACAGTGTCGTACACTAAAGGTTCCACACAAACCACGTCATGCAGATTTCTGTGTAAGAATAATCCCTAGGAAACAGGATAAAAGTGGCAACGCAAGAGTCGAACCCTCAAATCAAGATTTGAAAGCCAAACATCACGACACACAAGTTGACACAACTGAAGTAAAGCAGAACCAGTGTAGTACTACGATTATCTCAAATTAGTAAGAGGAGTTCGTAGGTTCATTACTGCTAAAGGCAAAGCCATTTCCACCGAACACGTAAAAACAGCAGCCAAACACAACAATAATCAACCAGTGAGAGTCAAACATTCCTCTAACCAACGTTATGTCTAGAAATTTGTCAAGAAATCGGTACTTAGTTATCTGCAACAATTCAAGTCATGAGACACGTTCAAGCGCACTTTTGAAAGTGCTAAGAGTAACACAATCCTGAACATCCAAATAACAGGCATGCTAAAGCCGTACCATACATATTCGATACAAAACCGTCCGTCTCGAACATGCTTCGGGCTTCTGTTATGGGGTAAGCATGGCTGTTCTGCAGCACTGCAAGACAGGTGTAGTGGGATGGCGGTACTCTTACCGTTCGCACAAACAATTGTTCTCTATAAGGGATCATATTAACACAACACGATAGGTTAGAATTAATGATAGTTTCAGTCGGCGTTTCAATTGCCATTCCATTCCGGCTTGTCAAAGGAGGTCATCGTAATTTCTGAAGTCGTCCACAGTTTCGCGGATGCGCGCGTTTGTTATCCGTCGAAAAAATCGTTTTACGCATGCTTTTATTTCTTCTGCTGGGCCAATCTTTTTTGGATTACAAATAGGACGGCAATAGTCCAGCACCGCTTGAGCTAGCGTTTTGAACAGGAGAATTTTTGCAGATTGCTAGATGTGCGGAAATAAGGCGTTTATGGGTCGGATAGTGTTGTTGACCTTTACTGCAACACTGTCAGCATGGCTTTTATAGCTCAGCCTACTGTCAACTATTACACCGTGGTAACGGCAGAATGACACCATGGGAATTGGAAGTCCAAAAAGACGATGTGGCACAACTGGCTGTGGAATACGTTCTCGTTCGTCAATCGCGAACGGCAGCACTTTCCTGTATTGAACTGCAATCTTTTTTCAATGAACCATTCCCCGAACTGACCGAAGTCTGTCTGGAACTGTTCCACGTCATCATCGTCTTTTAAAATCCGGCTCATCATGAGGTCGTCTGCCCATACTTGCATATCAGTATCCCTATAAAAAGAAGAGCGGGCAGCATTTGTTATACGATCAAACAAAAGCGGTCACAGAACCGATCCTTGTGGGACACCACTTGATACGGAAACCGAGCTAGACGTTCCTCCTTCCACCACCGCACATTGCGTACAGTCTCACAGGTAGTCGCTGATTAGGGTCGCACGGCCAGAACTTACATTCATTTCTAAAAGAGTAATGTGGCGGCGTTTCTCAAACCGATTTCAACACGTTTTGGCGATGGCCTTGCTAAGGGCACAGGCCGATAGTTTAGTGCTATAGTACCATTCTGCACTGGTTTTGGAACATGTATCACGTATGTAACCCCTAAACCCGGCCGGACGAAAAACCTGTCCGCCGGACACTTTTCCCACGCAACCGCTAAAACCGTCCGGAGGGCCGAAAAAACGTCCGGCGTGTATTTCGCCTAGCCAATTTTTTGTTAACCCCAGCGGGCCATCAGGCGCTCCGCCTGGCCAATGCACTTGTCCACGATGTTTTGCACAGCTAACCTGCACACTTTTCCCGAAGTGCGTAACAAACCTGGCAATTTTTGCTGATGTGTTCTACAACCCGGACACTTTTCCCCGACGTGTTCTAAAAGGTTCAGCAGCCTGGACACTTTTCCCCAGAGTGTCCAGGGACCCGGACACTTTTTCCGCAACTGTCCAGGGACCCGGGCACTTTTCCCCAGAGTGTATCGTGACCCCGGCAGTATTCTGAAGCCCAGATACTATTCGGCGCAGTGTCATGCAAGCCAAATATTTTTCCCTGACTGGTTACTGGACACTCTGATGAAACGTGTCCAGCTTCTGGACACTACGGAAAAGTGTCCAGCTCTCTTGACCCTATGGGTAAAAGTGTCCGGGCTGTTGAACCTTTTAGAACACAATAGGTAAAAGCTTCCGGGTCGTTGGACACTTTGGGGAGAAGTGTCAAGCTTCCACGACACCCTGGTGAATAGTTTGCGGCTTACAGAACACTCCCGGGGTTACCGCATACACAGGGGGTAAGTGTCCGGCTTCCACGACACTCTGGCGAATAGGGTCCGCGCAACAGAACACTACCGGTGTAAGAGTACAGACAAGGGAAATGTGCCCAGCTTTCATGACACTGTAGGGAAAACTGTCCAGGTTGTTCTATGACACAATCAACACATCTGGGAATAGTGTCCGGGTAGCATAACACATCGGGGAAAAGTGTCCGGGTGAGACTAGACACCAGAGAAACGTTTTAGCAAAAAAATTCTGGGTGGGCAAAATTTACGCCTGACGTTTTTCCCGTCCGGACGGTTTTAGCGGTTACACACGAATGTGCACTTCTAGTGACCAGGAAAGCACCCTTCCCTTGTTGCTGCGGGCTGCGAAGGCAAGACAGGCATTTTTTCAACAAACCATTGGAAAACTTGAATGGACCGGACCTTCCATTCTGATTTATTTTGCAAAGCGCAGTTGCTACTTTTAGTTCAAAGGTTTGCCGTCGTAGCATACAGCTGCAAACGTTGAAAAACTGTCGCCCTGATGCAGTGGCGCGTTTGGGGGGGCGGGTGCCTAAGCGCCATGGCACCCCCCTAGCCGGCCAGATTGGGTACGTCGAAAAAGCCGGGGGGGTACCATTGGAAAGTTATTCTGCCGTTTGAAAAAAAGGCAGTACTCCCCCTTCTGTTTGTGGCTAAACTAGCAGCTAACTTAGCCTGGAAAGCGTGCGGAATGTTAATATGTTGTACAACCGATGTTTAGATATAGCGTTCGTTCACTTCGTTGTCTCAATTGGAGCCACCGCTTCAGGGTGCTAAGCGGAAAAAAACAGCTTGCAGTGCGCCGTTGTTATACCGCCCGCATTTATGGCAAATGCATGAGAACTGCAGTACGGAAAGCTGGCTGTACGATAACAAGTTTATTTCAAAACCCGGCGGTAATTCGTTTTCGTACTTTATAGTAGCAGTGGATTTTATACAGTACAGACTAAAAAGTACAGTTATTACTCTTTTGTAACAGTAATTACCGTTTCGGTTCGGAATTTTCTATATTACACATATTATCTAACTCTAGATCTATAATGCGCGCGGCCGCCCCATATCAAAAAAACCTCGAAAACGATAGCGAGTCAGCCAAAACGGACAACACCATTCGACTCCCCATAGTCGAAAAGGGGGTCACATGACATTCTAATAACATTATTTTGCCGGCACAGAAAATACCAGCTGATGTGCAAAATCTTCAAGGTCACCTTGAAACTAACAAGGTCACCTTGAAACTAACCTAATCAAAAACTTAGTTGCTGAACAATAGGTCAACTCGAATGTCCATTCAGACCGTTTTATTAATTCGTATCTTACTCTGCATCTTGGGGTAGAAGCTCGTCCGCTCATGAATCAAATCACATATCAAATCGAAAAGTCTTTGAAAAATCTAACCTAACCGAAAAGCGTCGTGTAAGGAAAATCCAAAAATTTACCGCTGCCCGCTCTACAAGCGAGGAACAGTGTAGAACAATGTTGGAGTACTAAAACTACATGAGAAAATTCTTTTCTATATCGTTTCGCCCAAACATCGCACAACAGAAAAACTTAAAAACAACTAAAGACAAAATACCTAAGGAAAGCAACCTAGAATTAAACAGCGAAGGAATTAAACTGAAAGCCCAAATCTATACGACTAAACCTTCGATATCGCAGATAAACCCAAAAGACACTTTGTGACCGCAATAATTACACGAGGGACTAAAATTTCATTCGGTTAAGTGTATCCCTGAAAGGTTTCTCCACGAAATTCTTTTACCGATACTGCCAACGTGAGTCAAAGGTCATCCGGGCACTTCTCCGGAACGTCGCTGACGATAACGACTATAATCCGTACATTCTCACCGTTTGACACGAAAGAGCATTATCATCCAGATGGTCTCGTTGGCACGCGATACACAGAAGGAGTCTGTCAGTTTTATGGCATTCGAGAAAGGGTCAAAGCGGTCATGAACGGTCTCCAGCACAAGTATCCGGATCAAATTAGAACACCCGGCAAGTGTCCGGCCAAACCGCAATTAGCAACTGGACGCCGGCAATCAAAAGTGGCCGAGCGAAACTGGTAGCTATCTCTGAAGATTCGGAATAACGAAGGAAATAAACTGAAAGTACCAAAACAGAACTGAATGTCTAACCAATAGTTCGTAACAGCCTGTGAGAGCGAAATCTCGATCACAACCGGCAATACCGTCAGCAAGGGAACCCATTCCGTCGTGTTTAAAATTTGCCCCGCTCGCTGAATTTTCGTAATTTAGATTTAAAAGTCATTCGGACGCTCTGCCGGAGCTGCGAAGATAACTGACAGCTTCACTCGCGCATTTTTTCCTGATCTCCAAAGATAACCAGTTTCATCGCACACAAATGAGAGCATTTGATAGGTCTTATCTAGATAGATCTTCCTGCGCGCGGTAGAATGAGTCAGCGAAAACATTATGGCACAAGCGTTCAGACGAAATCGTTAATATCTATGTTCGACATCGAATCTTTGCTCCGAAAATCTCTTTTCCCAGAGGATCAACCAGCGACACCCATCTTAAGGTCATGCGGTTGGCTTTGTCGGAGCTCATCCAGAAAGTTTTGTCGAAAGCCATCAAGATTACGCGCACACTTTTAACGGATATTAACGAAATACGAATTAACAAAAGACCATTGTCCGCTGGTAGGCAGGAACTTGAAATGCAATCGTACGAAAGTGGCAGTTGCAGTTGCAGTTGCAGCGCTTGGTGGGCAGAGAGATACTTCAGTCGACTGATAATCCGCTCCAGCTCAGCAGTTTCTTTAATGAGGACTGCCTCTACTGCTTCTTCAAAAACTAGAGACCCAAACAGAGTCAGGTCCTCCTTTGTGCAGATCACCAAACCTGGAGCAGTAGCGTAGTACGACTGGAGAACGATATCGCGGTATGGATGCTTCTCGCTAACAAAAAGCTCACATTTGGTTAGGTTCAACTCCAAGCTAATGAGACGGCCAGCTTCCTGTTTAGCCTGAAGATCGGACTGAACAGCTTCTGTTAGTCCCCCCGATGAGCCGTTGTCTAAATACCACACGCTGAAAGGTGACCGAAGAGATGTCGTCGTTTATTTAATCGCCAAACAAGCCGCGCCGGACACCCCCAAACGGAACGCAGCCCAACCCGACGCAGAGAACAACAGCGAAACCCAGGCACACCGTATTATTGCAAACGAAATGAACTGAGATTAACAATAACATAGACGAACGAACAAATGTCTCAAGCGGTGACATCCGTACTAATGTACCGATGGACAGCATCGCTATTCCATCGTCCTAATGTCCGAATCTGGTCGAAATGTTTCAGATCTGTTCGAAAATGTCACGTGAAGGAGCAGTTGCCAAAATCATGCTGACATTGCCGATCGCCAAGAGTCGACACGTGTCTGCCAAATAAGTTCCAGGCGATCATGCGTTGGCCTTTGTTGAATTATGAAATACGAGGAGCTTCTGTGCACCATAAGATGCAACCACGGTGACAGAAATGTAAACTTCGAAGACCATTTGCTTAGAATCGCAAAAAATTAAACTGGTTGCTGCATGTTTGATTGCCGATATCGTGAAATCGTTTTTCTAATATTTTCACTGCAGCAGTCGTGAAATCAACAACATCTTTGGTGGCGCTGTTGAAAATGCAACGTTTTCGCAGGAAGAGCATAAACGGCAACAAATACCTGCTTTGCTGCTGCTTTGAGTGACAGAGAGGAGACACAAAAAAACATCCGCGCATTGCGCCTGCATGATGGAATGCTTGTAAAGACTGAAACGGCGACCACGGAGCCGGTGTATGCATTGCTGACCGACGGTTGCAGTGATCCTAAAAAACTAATTTTGCCCCGCTTTTGGTGTAGGAAAACGTCCGACACACAGGCTTCTTATAATACTTAACAAGGCATTATCTTGCTTGGCAGGGTGGGTTACCACATGGTGACTACCACACGCAGAATGTTTTTGACGGCGTTGACTATGATGTTCGCATCTTCCACGAATGTTGCGACGCGGAGGTTTATCATCGCAGGTTACCTTGTCGTTTTCTTAATTTGGGTTTATGCATCAGAGGCCAGCAGCAATGTCTTATGGTAAAGTCAGAATTCCCAATTAGGATTTAATTTTAATTTTGAGAAAGTTGGCGGGCCAGCCAGCTGCCGTGGTCTGGTAATATTACACTTTATTATAATATGACCAGCTTTTCGCTAAGACGGTGAAACCAATAATAAACAGTGGACAATGGTTGCCAAAGGCAGAACGAAAATCTGTCGCTAAGCCCATTCTCTGACATTTACGAGACCCAAACGTCGTCACCACACCAGCCGCATCGAATCTTTGTGTCTGGTAATCGAGTCTGTGAAGTAATGGCTTGCATTCATTTTCGATGTGATGCGCGCCTTGCAAGAATTCCTATGCATACAGTTAGATCCCCAGACGGCCTGCGTCGCGAACACTGCGAAAAACAGCGCCACATTAGCAAGTAGTAGAGCTGCCACTAGCATCTGTCGGGTTGAGGAATTATCGCTGCCTGCCTTTCTTTTTGGCATTGACTCATTCGAGTTGGAACTGGTGGCAACCTTGCTCCCAACGCTGGAACTCAGATTTAACCAAGAAGCCAAACAAAGAAGTAAAATAAGAAGCTAAAGAAAGAAGTGAACCGAGAAGCAAACAAACAGGAATGAAATAAACTGCGAATCATAAATTAAGAATCCCGAGCTACCGATTTGAACTATGAAATTCCAGCAAAAAAATTACTGAATAAAGACAGCATAACCAGATTTAAACTGGCGTAAGAGCAACGGATACTGAAATTTCAATTCAAATCAATTTAGTTCCATGGAGCAGCTTTGATCCAACATTTTCCACTGCATATCTTCTTGAAACTATGACATGTATCTGAATAAACAAAAGTACGCCACACAGACGTCAGTACGTTCTTGGATTCATCGTAAAGGTCATTGAGAGAGTAAATAAGTGTACCATAGATAGCTAACAAACAGAATCGTAAACAACATCGCCCTTTCATCATAAGCTAATGAACTCCCCGTCCAGTATCAACCGTCCTCGGTAGGAGTCCGTTACGTCCTTCTGAAGCCGCTGGATGAAATTACCAATGGCAAGAATGTCCCGAACCAAGTCCCCGGTCCTGACTGCAGCATCCATGCATCGCTTAACGTATTCGAACAGATCGGGAGGCACCGCTGTCAGCTTTTGCGAAAAGAGCTCACGGGATGGCAGATGCAGAGGGCAGTGAAACGCAGCATGGATCTCATCTTTCGGAACCTCACAATGCTGACAACTGAACTCAGCTCGGTCCAAGTTCTCCCATCGCCCTGTCTCGATCCTCAAATAATGACATCCGGCAATCAGTCGAATGATAGCACTGGCAATGTGCCTGGGCAGGATATGGATGTACGGTGCCCTTAGCGGTTACGGATGCATCTGTAACATGAAAAACAGCTTCCCCCTCCCTAATGCACAACTATCGCTTACTCGACCCATGAGGTCATCCAGAAACCTTTTCCGCAGTTTGGCCATGGTGACAGCTGTAGACATTAGGGCTAACTTTTGGTCAAGGGATAATGCGTCGCCCCAGGTGATTTCAGCTTCCGCTTCGACCGGTTTGAGAGCTCTCCGTAAGAAACCATTTTTTCGCCCCTGCGCAGACTTGACTAGTTCTTTTAGGGCCAGTCGAACTCAACTGTCAGGTGGCATTTTCATGCAGCGCGCAACGAATTTCGTTTGGTTCCTTATCTGTCGATAGTGTAAAGGTGTCTGCCTGGTGAGATAGTGAAAGGCATCAGATGACAGCTTTGTCCGGTCTTAACCCACCAGCGCCCGGTACCAGGAGGAGTGCGAATTCTTAGCTGAAAACCGGCACTTACTGACCAAATAATCTAACTAAGAGAACTAATCTTTAACGTAATTTTTCTGACCATAGGTCAGCGAGAGCAGCATGACGCATCTTTTGCATCGGTCGGCCGATCCATTTTTCACAACAAAAGGATCCATTTTTTTAAAAATTGGGCACGAAAGAATTCTAGCTTTTAAAGCAGTAGCTGTGGTCAGTTTTTCTAAAGCTATCCGCTGGAATAAATTTTGTGGTCATCCGGATGACCAGTGGGCAGTTGTGAAAAATGACTTCCGAAAAGTTGATCAAAATCCCTTACAAACCCCGCTTTCTGCCGGTAACAAGCACTTTCCCTAACTTCTGCAAGTTCAGAGGACCACCCTAGTGCAGGAAGTATTGCAGGAAGCTGGTCACTGCTTAGTGGACTTCATAATCTGCCGTAACTAGAACGGGTGATCAGCTTTTGCATTACATATACTGCAGAAAGCTTCTGTATGCAAGCCTTTTTTTCCCGAAATGGCTCTTGCATCCATCGCAAAACCGAGAAATAGGAAGGGATCAGTTGGTCATTCATTTATGAAGCACGGTCAATCTGGAATGACCGCTTCCGCCATCATGGCCATAACTCAGGGCAAGAAAAGCAGCGCGAAAGAGCTAGATACAGTGTAATGTATGCGCATTTTTACCCCCAAAGCTGCAGGCGTAAGGAGTCCTCAGTGAAACAGAATAACTGCTGGTCAGTAGCGGTTCATATGGTAAAAAAAACCATAGGACCAATAAGGGTCACGAAACAATGATGACAGAGCACTATCCAGTGGTCATCGACCATCGCTGACCAGTGGTCAGTCTGATAACCACTTAAGATGCGCCTCCAGGTTGCCAGTAAAAAACTGTGTGAGCCGATGTTATCCCACGCTGCATTAAATTGACCGGCTGTCTGATAAAAAAACTGTAAGATTAATCCAGTATATCGGTCATGCCCACTGATGCAAAAAATGCATCATGGGCATCGCAGTCAGCTGCAGGCTGACCAGTCCAAAGAGGATTAGTTTTGAAATAAGCATTTGGTAGAGTACTGGAGGTATGTTTTTTGCCAATTTCTTAGGTTTATTATACTTACTTGCTTTATACTTACTTTCTTTCACGCCTATACTTACTTTCACGCCTTAAAACCTACGAAGAGCTCGAAGAGCCCGAATGGCCGGAAAATGACCATCTTTAAGGGGTCCATATTCCTTGACCAGTTTACTTACGGTCAGTTCAATATTTTTTATTTGTTGCTCATGGTCTGTACCGTCTGTTGGACGAAACAGTACCCGTTTAGCACATCAGGATCTCTTGTTATAAAACTGGCTCCTCATGATGCATTTCTGCATCAGTGAGCGCTCGTGGGTTAAAAAACCATCGAAAAAAAAATTATTTCCAACCGATCCACGTCTGGATTTCAACCACAATATTCTGACCCAAATACCACGTGACTGCCTATTGTCGCTTCAAATACAGCCTCCGCCGTTATGAACTGCATTCGCGGAACAGAAGATTCAATTTTCTGTAGAAACGAAAAATAGCTTTTTTGCTCAGCGAGAGGGTTTCGTTAACGCACAGACCGAGATATTTAAATTCCTTCACTTGCTCCAGCAGTGCTCCAGCAACAACCAAAAGGACTGCAAATAATCAAAAAGGGGTAGCAAGCGCTTCGAACAGGCATATTCTAGTAGCTGAAACGCGGAAATTAAGTAGCGAATTATTAAAAATTTAGAAAAAATTCGACAGAGCTAATATTATTGCTTAGAATCTGGATCGAGCACAGCCGAGTCTGAGGTAGTCGCCACCACGTGCCGTACAGGAAGTACCGTTTTGCTCTCACGTCTATGGTGTGCACAGTGCAGTTACTAGCAGGAAAGTGCAAACTGATTTACATTAGTTTGGTTTTTTAGTAAGTACTATTAAAACCTAATTAACGGGAACTGTCCACTGATCGGATCGATTCGCGGCAAGCCGTGTCGTACGACTACGCGGCACTTTATAGCAGTT
>JAQGAU010000849.1:0-23246 GCA_034698045.1 Paramacrobiotus richtersi | reverse complement strand
GTGTAAAGAAGGAAGAAGCATAAAAGCGCTGGTCGGTCCAGGCCATCATACAGGGGGTCCAAGTACGAGCCAACTAATGCGCGGAAGAAGACAAAGACTGTATTCGTTATCAGTAAGTTAATAACATGAACGGCAAACGGTGTGCGAAATAATGAGCGGTGAAAAAACACAAATAAAACGACTCCATTCGCAAATGATGCGACGATGAGAATGATAGAGGTAATTACAGCGTCTGAAGTCGAACTCGATTGACAGCTTGTGCAATTTAATTCTGTACTGTTATACAGCAAATTGTCTGCCAGTGTGGTATCGGTGGAACTGTTATGGGAACGGAAAGACGCACAGCCATCCATGTTCAAGGGCAATTAATACTGGTCAACATCAGCTGACAGAACCGACGCCACAGTTTATGCAGTAAAGCTGACACTACTATGTGCATGCGAACGCGAAACAGTGTGCTTAATATTGAAGTTTTGCGATCGGGTACCGAAACATATCCCTTTACTGCAGAAGTGTTTACCGTTGTCTGAGCTGCTGCAGTGCACTCACTTACTGATATGTACTTTCGGTCAGAAAGTAAATATCAGTAAGTGGGAACACTTCACAAACTGTGGCGTCAACGTCTGATTGGGCAGATACAAAAACAAGTACGGTTTAGTTACAGTCTGTATCTGAACAAACAGAGGGATAACTGGGGGTACGCCGATTCTGCTTTCCCGCATTAAAACAAGGGTGACTCTATAGGCACCCCTAACACCCCTGTTTTACTACAGGCACCCCTTTGACACCCCTGTTTTTTATAGGCACCCCATTTAATTAATTAAATTAAAACAACCCTAAAATTTTTTTTATAGACGCTCTTTGGAACAACTTTTTAATTTTTCGAATTGCAAACGACAAGCAGCTAGTTTTATCGCTGTATCAAGCCTTCCACCCTATGGTGGAGCGGTTAGACTGGCTTGTCAGTCTGGAACGAATCGCAGCGGTCTGGTCTACGGTAGCGATCACAGTGCCCTTTGCTTCGCTAAACTCGTTCGCCGGTTTCCGACCGGTTCGTTTGGGTCTTTGGCACGGATACTGGATGTGGTCAACCAATTCTTTTTCAGTTCGGCCACCGCGCTCGGTTTTATCTCTCACTTCACACATGAAGGACAGTCGGAGAAAACAAAGCTTACCATTTTCTACCGAAGGTCAAAGCCGAGTATTGCATAAAAGTATACTTTTGCAAAAAAACGAATCAGCGGTGCCTGTAAAAAGCGCATTTGGGGTGTTTTCGGTTAATTGATTGGAAAGGGGTGTCTGTAGTAAACGGGGTGTCGAGAGGGGTGCCTATAATAAACGAGGGTGCGATGGGGTGCCTATAGTGATTTCCTTAAAACAAACACAGCAAGAGTCATCGAACTGGATTAATTAACACTATTCTTTCCATTGACTGCACAGGTAGGTAGGCATACCTGCTCCATATAATAAGCGACGAAAAATTCATACATTGCATACTTTTATCTGACACTGGTTCCACTGCGGCGTACAGCAGATACTTATTCTCTGAACTGTGACTTAAGATTACAGTATACATTCCACGCGTTTCTTCTATTTGTAACAAGGATGACTGGTGGACTTAATGACTTCCGGGTTTTGCCTAGAACAGGAAGCCAAAAGCACCAGCAAAATACTGAATACTTTTGTACTTTCGTTACGAGAAGCAGCACTGTGTTCGCCTCACAAGTGTAACTGGCAAAATAACCCCATTCGCAAGAAGGCCGTCCTGTACCAACATTAAAGTTAAAATCAATGGACCATCTAACTGCAGTCGGCAAAGTCCCCGGCTTAAACTGCATTCGGCAAAACAACTTTGTTCGTTATCGACGCGACAACGAGAATGATTGAGTCAACTATACCGCTGACAATCGAACTGGACCGAAAGGTTGTACAATCTAATCCTTTATTGTTAAAATCTAATCCTTTAATCCTTTATTGTTACACAGTATAGGGTCTGATGGGATGGCACTGGTGGAACTGTTAAGGGCCGAGAAGGACCCACAGCCATCCATGTTTAAAGGCAGTTAATACTGGTCAACATCGCTACCAGAACCGAGATAGTCAGCAGGCGCATGAAATCGCACAATAGTGTGCCCCATACTAGAAGTTTCCCAGTTGGGTACCGAGACATATCTCCTGTTACGGCAGAAGCTTTTTCGTTTACGCTTATGCGAGCGGCTGCAGTGTACCACTTACTGGACTGATATGTATGTTCTGACAGAAATTACATATCACATATTAGTATGTAAGTGGGAACACGGCAAAAAGTGCGGCGCCAGCGTACGATTGGAGTTGGTATAGTCATCAAACGGTAACCTGTTTGCCGGTTATAGATTCCACAGAGTCTGCTGAGTCGTCGTCATCTCGTTCCGTCCGCCATGTCGTTTCAAATGTTCATAGCAATTAACAAACAAACCGCCATGTGAACTTGCTCCAAAACAAACATATTTCAGTAAATTACTAATGACCACTTTTAGGACAACAAAATTTAGGCGCATCGGTTTTTAAATAGTTCATTTCGCAAGCAGGTGACCCATTTGCCGGTTATGGCTGACTTTCTTAACATGGGAGTTTTGAACTAGTACTTTGTGCATCAACACCAAACATACAACATCACCACCATTGAACCACGTTGACGTCAACAGAAAACACATCTTGTACCCGCTGGTGGACACACACTGTGCAAGCCATATCATCCCAGTCTTTCGGATGTATGCCCGAAAATTAGCAACATGTAAGATGGACAATTCCCTAGTCGACATCTTTAAGCGCCGTACGTGAGATTATTATATATCCCGCCGCGCGTCGTGCTAGGCAGACTGTGTACAGCATGTTCCACGCCTGCGCCTTCTTTAAGTGAAAGCCAATAGAGAAATACTTAAAAATCTTTAACACAGAAAAAGAGATGCAAAGCCAGCTAGCTAACCCAAAAGGCCATTTGGTTTAGTTAGTGCAAAGCAGTACTGGATATGTACGATAGTCTGTGTGTTTTCTGGTCGTTATGTACAATAATTATGTACAATACGTACTGGATATGTACAATAATACAAGTATATAACATACTTATATAGCTGGCTACCAGTCCTGCAGCGCTGGTCCGTTTTCAAAAAGCCACTGTTCCGTCCCAGTCGGCTGTCTGGTCACTGTGATCACCCATTCTGTTTTGATAGAAGCCCCGTTTCCGTCGGATGGTACCAACCTGACCGGTCCTTCAGGTATAATTCAGCATTCGTCATTTTGCCATTGGAAAACTGCCCTTTCTTCACCCAGCGTGTACCCCTGAGGAGACCGTGAACAGCGATTAAGGATTTCCGCTAGAGCCCACGCGGTACGGTTGAGCTGGCTGCAATAAATGACTAGAAATGCGGGGGTATTTACATAATGCACAGTTTCACAGTGGCTAGCTTCACCACACGATTGTTCTGAAAAGGATTATGTTGATTGTTGAAAACGTTATCCGAACTCTGCCAGCCAATAAAAAAAACGCCTGAAATCGACAATGCGTTGGGTACTTCTAGAATTTGAAACTGATGGAAAACGGGGTTTTCTGCTGTTCGTATGCCCTATAATTCAGTTCTGGTCATGAGTGAATACTAGCTCTGGAGGTAGTATGGATTGTTTCGATTATTTTGCGTGGCTGATTATTCGGACTAGTTGGCTGCGGCCAATCAGTGCAGCGCTGATGTCACAAGGCGGATCAAAATTCGAATAATCAACATAATCAGACGAACAATCTTTATGGTGGAACTACCTAGTGTTCACGCGTTGACAATTTCGTATGTTGGAGAACAATTTTTTGTTCTCTACTCATGCAGCCCACACGGTGACCAAGTTATGACTTTGCAAAATTATTAATGCGTAAGTTGGCGGTCTATGAATAAATATTAAAATCTCAGTTAAATTATGATAACGCTGTTACGCATTAATGATTAATACTTTCACAAATTCATGCTTGTCGCGTTTTGTATTGGGTAGACGACAAAGAATCGCTTTATACTCACCAGATTTTGTTGGTAGAGACTAGAGAGGCCAACTTATGCGAATCTCCTCACCAGATTTGGTAGATTTACTGATAGTGGACGCATATTTACGCGTAAAAAATTGTTTACTTGTCAGCTGATTACAGCCCCAACGTTTGTTTCTATCGCACCAGCAGTTCCTTATTCTGGCTGGCTTTTGACGCATATGTTTTCCATTTTTGCTACGCATTGATTTCTGTTGGTATGTTATACCAGCGAAGTTCACCACTAAAGTTCGATGCAGCCGACCAAATTAATCAAACTGAACATACATGCAAATTTCGTCCATCGCTTTTCGGGGAGCTTTTGAGTTTTCAGCTGCAGCCGACTCTAAAAATTCGCTTTGTCTGCAGTCCACTCATGCATGTTTTACAAAATATTTCGTGTTGGTACATACGGATACGGCATGAATTTCTTACTAAACGAAAACTGCAATCTAGAGAAGCGCGCTCGGTTTTAGCGGGCACCTGGTTTACCTAAGGAAACCAGAGTTAAATGTCGAAATCTAAAACGATGCAAAGAAGTCTGTTCTGAGATGTACATATCTTTACATACGAGATGTGTATATAAATGTAGATGCGATTTGTGGTAAGTGCTCTGGCGCTTATTAGTAAATATTACCGCGAACCAGATTCTAGCGACAGCGAATCGGACACAGGACCGATTACCTACAGGACACGGGTAACACCGGAACTGTACGGAGAACTGGGTGTGACACCAGTATTCCACCGATGGCGAGAGAAGGGCGCAGTATGGCTGAACAAGATCTGGAACAGAAAGACCATCACTGTGCCGACTTACATGGAACAGCTGATCCCGTTCAAGGATACTAACACACGGTACGAAATCCGCCGGAAACAGCGCGCTAATGTTACAACGAAACGGAGCATTGGAAAGACACCCCTGGCGATGAGAGTAAAAGATCTGTTTACCGACATCCTGAAATGCACGGAAAGTTTTTTGGAGTGTGGCACGATTAGCACATTCTTGTGGCGTGTCAATTCTAACAATCTCCTTTCTCGTTAAAGAGCTACTGAATTTGTTTGTTTTTGTACTGCCTTTGATGACAGACTGCGAGTGCCACGGGTTTGTCTGCTCCTGAATAAACTAAACTAAACAGCGGAATGCTAACATACAAATTATGACAAGGAGGACAAAGCTATACGGTATCGAAATCGTTTTGTGTATAAATCTCGGTACCATATCAGTCCGAAGCAACGTCTGTTTAAGTCTGAATAAGTGGTTTGTTTACGCTTTTTACCTGTTTACGTATAATGTAGAGCCTGCAGTAGAGGTCAACACAATACTGTTTATTCCATTGTGAATTCAAAAGGCTTAATTCGTCAGCGCGGGATGGCCCCCTACATCGCGATAATCAACGCTCATTCAGTCATACGTAAGAAAATTACCAAATTCTGCCCAGTGAAGAGCTCGCGTAATATCCCGTTGGAACTGCAGCGCTACATTGATGTACAGATAGAGTATGTTGCTCACTAGTCTGAATATAATGTCGTTCCCGCTGTGTCACTGCGACAGACGAACTACAATATATACCAACTGAACCAAAGCAATAGGCGGAAACGCTGTTGATAAACTACCGTTTTCACCGCCATCTAATGACACCAACGAGACGTGTACTTTGTCAAAAGGTTAGAGGGTTTGAAACGTTACGACGTGTAAACGTGAAACCAAAATGTTTAAGTTGTGCACTCAATTTAATTGTCAACGTACGTTGAGGCGTTCCCAATATCGGCGCGATAATCAACAATCAGCCAGTTAAATGTTCTAACATAATCCCCAAATTCAGAGCAACGTAGTGTACGCATGGCTTCCTTCTGGAACTCTGGCGCTAAGCTGAGAGTATGCTGTCCACAAGTCTGCACAATGTCGTTTCCACTGGGCCCACTCAATACTCCCACAGTTGTCGGTATATACCTTCAAGCAAACCGAAGTAAAAAAAACATCGCATGACACAAATATGTACAACACGCAGGTGCGGTGCCTTACCGGCAAGCATACTTGCGGCCGATCTGAATAAAAAAATCAAGGAACGGGTTGCCCTCGATACTCTTCTCCAGTTCCAGATCCGCCAGCTTCGGCGCCCTGACGGGCGGACGCCGCGAGAGATCGCTGAACGTCCTGTGCGAGCTCGGTGAAAGTTGATGGAGGAAGGCGGTGCGCAGGACATCCTTCAGGTGTGCGTGCGCAGCGATCGACAAAGTCCGCTACAGCTGGTGCAATTTGACTGACGTTGCTACGATAAGTGGGTAACAGTCATGACACAAAGTTGATACTAATGCGCACGATGCAGTTTAAAAGGAGCACTTGGTGGTCTAAATTTGTAATGCACACAGACAGTAGCTCTAGATCTACCGATGGGAACCGAGCATCGTCATTTTAGTTGTTGTCGTGGAAGGCTGCAAATCGGCTGCGTGTGTGGTCTCTTTTGCAAAGTTAAAGACTACGGATTTCCTATGCGCGAGACTGGTTGCTTAGCCTCCTGTTTAAATTTTTTAGTTTCTGAGTTTAGCCTTTTTGGTTTTGTTGCTCAGTTGTTTAGTTTACCTTCTTCGTTCTGCTGCTTGATTTTTTATTTAGTGTCTTGGTTTGGTTCGTGGTTTACTTTGTAGGTTTAGCTTTTCAGTCTCGTAGTGAATAGTAACAGTAATTCTTAGTAACATTATTTCTCATCTTTTGGTTATTAGTTGAACTTCTTGGGGCACTTCTTTGATTGATTTTTTGGCTTGGATCCAAAGCTGCTTCTTTTGCTTGTTACTTACCTTTAGTCCTTTACCGGTTTACTTTTATTGTTGATTGGGTTGGTTCAGCTTCTTTATTTCTTCTGTGTGTTCCCCCATGTAAAGTAATCAGTTTTGTGTAGTGTGCCTATTGGCATGTGCAGCAGTTGTATTGAAACGGCGTGATGACGACACATTCCTACTGTGGTTTCTATGCGCGTAGTTTCTTTGATCACAATGTCTCGCGTGTAGCTGTGTTCCCAAATTTTCGCAACGTGAAAGAGCTCCCGCGCGTAGCCGATTCAGTACGTGCGAGAGACTATCTCGCGGGTACATGTAGAACTGACCTTTTTATGACTAAATGGAAGAGTTGGGAACTGTTGTGCAATCCTATTCATCCAGCTTCTCACTGTCGCGGTAGATTGCTACCTTCTCCCAATGACAATTTGCCAATGTAATTTACTGCTACTGCACTTACACAATATGTACTTCGAAGGAAAATCCATTCTGTCATTTTCACTTTACACACAAGCATTTCTGCCGCCTCGTATGTATGTTTTGTATATAAGATGTGCCCAGCAGTAAATTAAAGGCTCATTTCTGCCACTGAGACGCTTATCAGTCCCCGATTTCCATCAAACGCAATGACGTTTCTGTTATCTTCTTTATTAAGTGCACAACAGCTGTCGCAGAACAACCACGATGTTTCTGTTGTCCTGACTTTGTTATGGTGCTGAATGCATCTTTGAACAAGAATTGGTTAACTAGTAAGTAACTAAAATCAAAGTGAAAGCCAAGCAAGTATTCCCAGATGATAAACTTGGCAATTGTGTTATTTGGCCAGTTAATTGCAGTCAAATGTGGGGCTGTGTTTGACGAAGTGTATGTTTCCCTTCGGCTGAAACTGTAGCGTTTTCTTATAACTGGGTAGGCGGCTTGTTTTACGAAGGAACAACAAGCAGACCTGGGTTTCGCTAGCAGCAAACGAAATAAACGTTCGTTTTAGTGCCATTGCTCAGTGCATTTGTTAGATTAAGTAATAATTGTGGAAACTATGGACCAGTTTCCGCAACCAATCCAGTCAATGTATGTCAAAGTGGAATCCAAATGCAATCCAAAACCATAATTTTTCTTCTCAAATCCATTGGATTGGATTGGACTGGATTGGATTAGACTGGATTTTCCAGTCCATTGCAGAACTCTAGAAGAAAGACGATGATGATTTCTCTGATGTCGTTCAAAGCATGCACCGAAAGTCCGAGTAACTGGCCAAAACCGTTCGAACTGTTCCAAACGCTATTTCCTGGCTGATATTCATGTGCACTGTTGGTGATACGCTGTAAGAGCTGGTAATCGTTCCTGGTTCGTCCTGTACGCTTATGTTCCCGATGGCACCGATGAGGAAAATTCTCAAACTTTCGCTAACCATTCTGGTGTTAACGCTGCAGTTCTGGATGACCATGCACATGCCGGTCCTGTTGACTAATATGGTAGGTATCCAGTACAGATTTTCGTTCTAAAACGGTTCGTCAAGCGATTCTCCTTCTTCAGCAAGCCCAACTGGCAAATGCACTGGAAGACTTCGCCTATCAACGGCAGAAAACAAGATCGAGGGTAAGTATACATCTGCGTTACAAGTGTTCAATTATAGAGCCCGTCGTTCGTCGAGTACACTTTGACGAAAGCGCTGGCCGAACGATCACATGGAAAAGAGCTAACAGCTTCAGTTGGCAGTGATGTAATACGCCTAACACTTGCCACTTTATTTACGGTAGAAGTACCCTCTGAATGCAGTATGTAACCTCTTAATATTTCGAAGTGCTGTATAGAAATAATGACGTTAGCATTAGAACTTTATACTCACAGCGTCCGAAGTGAATGCACACTTTACAAAAAAACAAAAAACATGGTTGGTTCTGCAGTTTTTTTAAATGCATTCCTGTGTGTTTTTCTTTCCTTGACGAATCCGTTGCTCCAGTGGCGGGCTAACCGCCTCATATCACTGTTGGTACGCAGCCTTTAGCGCCTTCGCTGCTTTGCAGCGTCTCTGGCTTTGGAATTCAACATCTTTGGATGGAGATCCAAACGGGGTGGCAAATACCATGTATGCACCAAGCAACAATACACTCTGTGCGAATTTTATGCACTACACTTTAAAGCTATATAATTAATACTCTGGAGTTCCGGATGCGCCGTAGCTTTCTGAGCGCGATTTTGGTGTCCCGAAAGCGCCCGTTGGGATCAAAAACGGGCACCGTGACGCGCCGTTGGAAGGATGGTCCTGGAGGATGTGCGAACAGAAGTGGCTTGACGAGTGTTCCAGCACTCCACGGGAGGTTCTGTTCGTAATTGGGGTTAGTCAGTCTGCCAGATTCTCATGATACCCAGCTTGTAGGCTCATTCCTAAATCATGACGCAGGTTAAGAAACACGGCATTCTAACGGCTTTCTAACACATGTGTCACACGGCATTCTAATTGTTAATTGTTACTAAAATCGCTGAACGGGCAGAGTGATCGGAGTAAACTAGACGAGAGATCCCGAAACCATTACACAACGGTTAGAGAATATATTCAGCAAAGTCAGCCATTGATCAACTGAGCCTGTGCGATTGGTGCGCACCCACAGATCTTTATGTGAACTGGATAAGTCGTTATGTGAACAAATAACCTAGGTTGTTTGACAAATTTGACAGTCCATTTAGCAGCGAAGAGCAGTATTCCGGAAGGTTAGCCAGTATTAAACACAGGGATTCTTTCTTCATGAATGAACTTAAAAGAACGCTGACGGCGTTCTTCTAAGTTTCCTTTCCGGGAGATCTTTTTGCCCGGAAAACTGGACGGGTTCTAAAAACACTTCCAAATATATGGATAGGCTGTTCGACAGGGAGGGGCACTGTTTCCGGCCCACGGGACAACTGCGAAGTGGAATAATATTTCCTTTTGGCGTTATTTATTGATAAAGCTGTCGTTCTTACGTGGGTTCCTGGCCCACCCCTCCAAACGAGCCTAGATTCGTCACAAAACGCTGTTGTCATGTACCCGAGCGCATTTTTATCGCATGCAGCTCGGGGGGCAGCGTAGATCCACGGTAAAAACAGAAACCAAGCTGGTCCGAGCAGCATCAGCTGTTCTGCACACACAAGCTAGCATCTGCCGCCACGTACCCCACAATCCTAGGTCTTGCAGGCGAACTGTACATGACAGTTTTCAATATCGTACAATCCATTCCAGAAACGCCGTATCTTGGCGTATACAGCTTCTATTTGCTAGACCGGATCTCGAAGCAAAACCGCTGGATTTCCAACGCTCTGTAGTGGGATTGGACCAGTCCGTCCGGTGCGTGTGCGTGTGCGGCAACAGTGGGCTGAGTCGCAATATCGTTTCCACATATCCTGCCAAATTTCCATAAACGGATCTTTCAGCTTTCTTAACGTCAGAACGTACATTATAGGATCAATAACAATCGGAATATAATACAACCATCCAAAGACAACAACCAGTGTTCCACCAACAAAACACGGCTCAAAGGCGGCCAAAAGACCAGTGATTTTTGTTGGAAGCCAAGAACATGTTTCCACAGCCGTCACAATGCCCAGCACGACAAATGCTTTGTGCTGTCTTGACTGTGTCTTCGTGCGGGCAGTATTGCTTGTTGCATTGGTGTACACCCTTGCGATTAATGTCACAAAAAATAGCACAATAATAATGCACAAAGGGATTATACTGCATACAAAAGGGGTCGATTTCATGTAGTTATCCTTTTGACCTTCATAATTACAGTGCTCCCGCCGTGTACGCTTCTGCAGTACACTTTAATGAACACCTCGGGTGTGCAAAAAAGATGCACAAATACTAGGACCGCCATGGTCGTCACAATCGCCGCCTTTTTTGTGTAATAAGTTTTATAATAAATTGGAAACAACACGGCGCACGCTCGGTTCAGAGAGATAACCATGTGCGAGTACATAATTGCTGACGTTAAGACATAATCCAAATAAAGAAGCGAGAAGCATAAAATCGCTGGCCGTTCCATGCCATCATACAGGGGGTCCAAGTACGTGCCGATTATTGCTCCAAAAAATACGAACACTGTATTCGTGATCAGTAAGTTAACAACATGAACGGCAAACGGTGTATGAAACAATGAACGTTTAAAAAACAAAAATAGAACGACTCCATTCGTCAATGATGCGACGATGAGAACGATGGAAGTAATTACAACGTCATAAGTCAAATCAGACTGAAGGGTGGTACTGTTTGATTCTGTACTGTTCGTTAACACAGGTTTTCTCGATGTGTCATGGATGGAACCGTTAAAGACGTAAGAAGAAGTACAGCCCTCCATGGTTAACGGCAGTTAATACTTGCCAGATCCGCCAGAAAAAGCCAGGCAGTTAATACTGTATACCGGTCAGTTAGGTGCGTAATGGTGTGCTTAAAGGGCTCAGTTATGATGGCTTGGTATTACTGAAAACTAAAATTAATCAAATACTGAACTTTCATTTAGGAAACATTTGTGATCGGGTGGCTGAATAAGCCTTTTTAGTTGCCAAACTCTCTACGGTTTAATAAGAGCGGCTGCAGAAAGTACGTACATACAGGTAAGAAAAGTGTTGGTCTCACGAAAACAGCTGCGTTCCATCTGGACAAACGCCAGGATCAATTGAGTTCACGCGAATTCTGTTGACCGACATTAAATCAAATACAGCAGCGACTAAGACAAATAGTGCCATAGGAGCACCTGCTGGGATGCAATCCAGTTTTTCTATGTTGACATTTCAGCGCTGGCTCCATTAAAGACATCGAATCGACGGTCATTCCTATTTTTTGCATTTGAGCGAGCTTATATTTCTCGGCAGCAGACAGCGAGCAAACAGTAATTAGTATTCTGTTCACTGTGTCGGGTTAAATTGCTGCTAACCATTTGCATTTCTGCAATGTGCAGTTTACTGTATCTTGTTAAGGAAAGTGATATCCGTCATGGTGATGTTGTCCGCAGAACTGCTGGCTACACACAAGCATCATCAAGCGCTTTGGCGAAGTATACGAACCCGTTTGTTAGTTGATGGGTAATGCGCTTTCCCGGTGTGATGTATTGCGGCGGCATAATACTTTATTAATATGACCGCTCGCTGCTGAGCCAGTAACCAACTGAAAAGATACAGTAGTACTCTAGCATATGTCCAGTCGTTAAGTGCAACAGTTCGGCCACTCTTTAACCACAATCTGAAGACTACGACAATACACTACACCCCAGAATGGCCGTTGTGACTGTTTTAGTGGAAGAATGTCCCGGTAACGGCGCTGACAAGGCGCATTTGTTGTTGTTGAAAGAGAAGAGCTATATAATTGTACCCCACAACTCATAACTGCTAATGATAACCCGTGCTCATAACTCGTCCTCTAAACACAAAAAGAAGTCATCTACAGTCTAAACTGGTTGGATACTACGAGAAAAATTAATACACCCGTCGAATCAGCTGATTTGGAATTTTGGATTCTAAGGCTGATAGATTTTTGTTTATAATTAGAAGACTAATTCACACATGTTCGAAAGAAAGTAAAGAGGAGATGGTAATAATTGATCTACATATCCCGCTAGACTGACTTGATCAACACTCATCGTTTTCTTCCTCAACTGCATAGAAGAACAGCTTACGTAATAAGAAGATGGAACAGTCATGCATAGTGCATACTCAAGGCATTACATAGGTTTCATGGCTCGTATTTCGCGCACAAAACAGCACAAACACTCTCATCGACGATATACAACTTGCGCCGTGTGATTTAGCGGTGCTTTCCTGATTCGAACTTGGATACATGCCAGCCGGTCTGCTCCTGCACGCGCACATTGTGCTAATGCGCACCAGTCGGTGATGGTCCTGCTTTCGGGTCAGCTCCTGGTTGGACGGCATCGGTATGGCTGCCGTCGTTGACCGTGTCATTTCCTCTTGCCACCAGCGGCCGGTCTACGCCAAGGACAGTGCGCCGTCCATCGCTACCGCGCGCGTTAATTGTGGTCACAAGTGCGGCAAGAAACAATAAACAGACAAATCGTTTCATTTTCCAGCGATTCTCAGAGAAGGAATAACCGGAGCTCTCCAAATCCTCACAAGATCACTTGCCAGGAGTACCAAACAACTAACTGCAGACGACTAGTCAATCTACAGCACAAGGAAGTCTGATAAATGTCAAGAAACTGAATGAAATCCGTTTGTTTTTATACGGATAAGTTGCGCAGTCATGCGCTCATATGTGGCGGTAGTTTATCGTGTTGCTGCAGGCGTTATGGTGTTCGCGGAACCGTGGAGTTTGCTGACATAACAACTTTACGTTCCACTGTACGGGGAACTTTTCGGCCAACTGAGACTTAAGTCACATTCCACGGATCTTATTCATGCTGTTATTGCTATATGTCTATCGAACTCTGCTAAAAACGAGTTCCGCATCAGAACAGATTTATTGTCAAAGAATGACACAAGGAAACATCGCACACAAATCATGTAATCTGCATTGTGTAACATTTGACAAGATTTCAACAACCGGCTGTACGAGTATACGAAGGCCACAGTATATTTATGCGCACCGGTGCTAGAGTACCCGTTTCAATCGGCTTGCTGAAAATAACCGGTTTTGCTAAAACTTTAATCAAGGATTTATTTCATCCCCTGACGACATGTTCTCTGTATAACGGCTTTGGTGCTGCGTTCTAATCTTACAGCCATGACTCTCGAACAATCCACGCAAAGACCAAACGCCCTGGTAATTATACGTTATTGTTTCTGCTTTAAAAGGCTACTCAATAATTAAATAACTCATGGCACATGAAAAATGTTTTGGTACTCTCTAATTTACAATTTATAATCCATTTCGCAAGCAGGTTACCCATTTGCCGGTTATGGCTGACGTTCTTAATGTTATGGGAGTTTGAACTACATAGTACTTTGTGCATCAACACCACACATCCACCACACATACAACACACCATCAGGCATCATTGGACCACATACTGTAGGGCAGGGTCTAAAACGTGGGCATGGCCCTGCCCATTGGGCATGCCCTTTGGGCATGGTCACCGAAAAACTGGGCAACCCAAAGTCAAAAATCTGGTCATCCTTGGATAAAACCTGGCCATGGGCACGCACAGCAAAACTGGTGCAGAACACTCTACTCGGCGGAGTCATTTCAGAAAAAATTACACATGATCCAACTCGGAAATAATCCATAGCCTTGTGCTCGCACGTCTAACATTACGCGAAATAAGGTTCATTACAGTGAGGGAAAACAGTAGAATACGATAAAAATGCAGCTGGAAGACGAACAGGCTGCCTCGTGAGCGTAGGGCGTACTAAATAAAAAAATGTCTAAAAAATTTGTATAATTTAATTATGGCGTTGAGCCTGATTTTGTTTACAGATTTAATGCAGCGTGCGCTTCATCACTAGATTACAAAAATCAAAAGGCTAGTTTACATATAACCCTGTGAAACAGTGATAACATAAAATGTAACATAAGTTAGTTACATATTTAAGAAATGTTTAATGATAACAGTTTTACATCTGATGACAAACATTCCCTAAAGCTAGAAGCATAACTTTTCCCCAGTCATTTTATCGTACAATGTGCTGGATTCCCGTTCATCTATTCGAAAATCATTACAAAAAATTCACGTCGCGAAATTTGCATCATCACTCAGCTGTTATTCATGGAGAAATTGACGATTCCGGAAGCGAGACATGGCAGCATCAGGCAGATTGATAAAGAAATCTCCGAATGCAAGTAAAAATACATATAATTTCAACAACGTCCGATCCCGACCAAATTGTAGCACGTATACAGTTTATACGTTCACAAAAATCAGTTTTCTAAGTTTTCATACACATTTCTGCTTTGTTATTTCTGGTTGAAACTTACTGTGTTTCAAAGGCGAAAGCAACTTACATACGGCGCGTTACCGCCATAAATATATGTGCAGTCAGCCAGTAAAACGGTTTTTTGGCGTTGCATTGCGGCGTATGGTTTTCAACTGGGTCACTTACAACTTACACTACACTGCCTTCGCTGTTTGGTTGCATGCAGCTGCCACAAATAAGAAATTTCATGCGCATAAGTGCTGCTTTTTCGTGCATTTTGACTAGCAACATAAGCTCATTGAAAATGTGTGCAAAATGAATAAACGTTCAGGAATGGCGATGTTTACAGCTTACCAGTGATTTGGTCTGCTTCAGCTTCCTGTCAGGATAATAGACAGTTGGAGCATTACGCTAGCATAGGGAGTCCTATTACGGTAGTCTTATTCTTGCTGCATCGAGATTCAGTGGCGAATTTCCGTTGAGGTCGCGAGGCACGTGCGCCCCCCCCCCGGCCGTCAGGGTTCGCCGATTTTTGAGAAGGCACCCCCCTCTTGCTTAATTTTGGCAGCCGAGCTCGCCAAAATGTGAGCCAATACTCCCCCCTTTAGTTTGGCGAACCCTGCCCCCCCCAACCCGGCGACCTAGATTCGCCCATGTCGACGAGATTTAAGATGTAAAAGGGTTATGTTGTTTGTTGCACTTTACAGCTATCACCTCGTACGGTAGAAGCGTCAATCAAGGTGTGCCCGTATGTACCATACCTGTAATGCCGACTGTACTGTTTGTGTGAGTGAGTCCAGACTATGTATATCTTCTTTGACTCTGCTTACAGAATATTTAGACCATAATATTATATTGTTTTCGCTCACTTTAACAGATTCCGATTCAAATGGTTTTGTATCTCTTCATGTAGCTTTTAAACCTGCGAGCATATGATACGGTGGGAGTAATAAGTTCTGCGTTGGATGACCATGGCCAGTTTTTATACCGGGCATGGCCAAGTTTTAGACTTTGGGCAACCCAGGTTTTCCGGGACCATTCCCATTGGGCATGCCCAAAGGGCAGGGCCATGCCCAGGTTTTAGACCCTGCCCATACTGTAGACGTCAACAAAAAATACACCTCACGCCACAGGTGAACACTTTGCAAGCCAGCATCTTAGTGTCGGCAGAACAATGACCAGATCACAGGGTAGAGCAATCCCTTGTCTGTCATCTGTGCCTCACGTTCCGCTCACGTTCTGCACGTACCTCGGCGTTCTGCTATCATTAAGATCTTCAGAATCTGGTCAGTATTCAGCGGTTCTTTGTCTTCTGCCCAGCACAAAAGGTGCCAAGCTATGAATTTGTTAAATTATTAATGCGTAACAGTGGTACCACAATCTGACTGAGATCGCAATCTTTATTCATAGTCCGCCAACTTACGCATTATCTATTTTAGACAATCATAACTAAGTCTTGTCACCGCCTTTGCTGGGTAGAAAACAACAAGATTTTGTAGATTTTACGGATAGTGAACGCATATTTATGCATGCGGATTTCACATACAAAATTGTTTACTTGTCAGCTAATTCCAATCCAAACGTTTATTTTTATCGCACGAGCTTCCTTATTCTGGCTGACTTTTGAAAAGAGCGATATTTCACTTTAACACTGGTTAGTTGCCGTCCGAGAGTTGTTTTGCTGTCTAAACGCCACCTCTCAAACACTATCGCTACCGCTTCCTGGACGGATTGCAATAGGCTGTGGAATTTAAACTGCAATTGACTCATCGATACACTGTACAATTTCGCTTTTTCTGCAGTCAAGTCACGCATTTTTTACAAAATATTTCGTGTTGGCACATGCCGATACGTTATGAATTTCTTACTAAACGAAAATTGTAATCTAGAGAAGCGCACTCGGCTTTAGCGGGCACTGGGTTACCAAAGGAAACCAGAGTTAAATGTCAAATTGTAAAATGATGCAAAGAAGTCTGTTTTGAGATGTACTCAACGTTACATACGAGATGTGTATATAAATGTAACTGCAATTTGTGGTGAGTGCTCTGGCGTATATAAGTAATTATTCCCGCGATCCAGATTGTAGCGACAGCGAATCGGACACAGCGGCATGCTCACATACAAATTATGAAAGGGCGGACAAAGCTATACGATATCGAAATCGTTTTCTTTTTGGCCTATATCTGTATAGTGCTGTATCTGCTTATGTATAATGCAGAGGACAGCACAATACTATTTGTGACTCAAAAAGGCTTAATTTGTAAGCACAGAATGCAGTGCAGTGTTCAGAAGTATGTAATACCCTGTTGTTGTCAATTTGCCCGCTCCCTTCATCGCGATGGTTAACGCTCGTTCAGTCATACGTAAGAAAATCACCGAATTCTGCGCAGTGAAGAGCCCGCGTAATGTCCCTCTGAAACGGCAGCGCTACATTGATGTACAGATAGAGTGTGTTGCTCACTACTGTAGTCTGAATATAGTGTTGTTTCCGCTAGATCACTGCGACAGATAAATTACAATACATACCAATTGAACCAAAGCAATAGGCAGAAACGCTGTTGATAAACTACCATTTTCACCGTCATCTATTGACGCCAGCAATACGTTCTGTACTTTGTCAAAATGTTAGAGGGTTTGAAATGTTACATGGCTTAAACGTAAAACCAAGAGGTTTAAGTTGTGCACTCTCTTTCACTGTCAACGTGCGTTGAGGCGTTCCCATTGGCGCGATAATCAACAATCAGCCAGTCAACTGTTCTAACAAAATCCCCAAATTCAGAGCAACGTAGAGTACGCACGGCTTACTTCTGGAACTCTAGCGCTAAACTGAGAGTATGCTGTCCACAAGTCTGCACAGTGTCGTTTCCACTGGGCCCACTAGCAGAGTGCGCTGTATTACACTTAGACGGCTGCAGTAATATTAAAAACAGACTTTGTGTGAAGTAAGATACAAACAAGCAACTGCCCCTAATCATGGTTGGACTTAACATCGAAGTTCGTATGGCTTATCATACAGCTTCAAGGCATTCTTATCAGTACATTCGCACCAGATAAGACGATAAGGATGACCACATGGTGTCATACTCTTCGTAGAACTGTCATTAAGAAAGACAGTTGCTGTTTGCCGGTTCTGTGGCACTTAAACCTTTACTATGCATACAAATTAACTGGCTGCAGTGTTAGGCAGAATTTTGTTTGAAGCTGCGACCGTGATGGCCGGACTACCAAATCCCATTAATCCCAGTCCGCTTATCGCCTTAGCTCTGGTACAGTTCTGTTGCGGAATGACCATTTTTATCTTGAGTGCTCTTGGTAAGTGCAGTGCAACTCGTTCTCAGTTCTAACACATTATGAAAGTTTTTCATGGTTTATCGCAAAACCCAGAATAATTGCAAAAATATTATGTATACGTACTCTTTCGCTTCTTACACAACCATAATTGCACTCTTTTGACTCTTACGTAAAAAATGTCTGGTGTGAACGAACGGCGCTTTAACATTTCGAACACCTTTGAAAGTACTGTACTATCACCCGAAAGGAATTTATAAATATCCCCAAAAACAGAATTTAGAGAGAAGCTAGCTAATCTGGACAATCAAATAACCACTCTGTGATTCAACACGACATTTTTGAACAAGTATTTAGGTCTACAACTTAAAATTTTATACCCACACTTTGGTCGAAAGCTCGAGACGCGTGCAAAAACGTCAAAGTTTGATTTTAGTTTGTGTGTGGTTCTTTTACGATGCACCCATATACAGTTTGTGTTATATGATTTAATCGGTAGAAATGTCCCTTTGTGTCTCATACTATATCAGATGTTTTTCACACGCTAGCTCTCAGCTGGTTCTCGTTCAACGTAACCTTCCTCATCAGCATCATCCTGGGCGGGTCCACCCTGATGACCGGATCAGCCGGTATGGTCGCCGGTTTCTTCATCCAGCGCAACTGGAGCAAAGTCCTCTGTAGTCGCTTCGTCAAACGCTCCGCCTACTCCAGCGCCTGGTGTATTTTCAGTTCGGTTCTCCTGACAGCCTGGATGTTTATCGAATTATCCGACACCGAGCCGAAAGATAAATATGATAAGGACGATGCCCACGTCACCTGGATGATGGGAACACTGGCCGTTATGTTCCAGATTTTGCTGGTGACGAGTATTACCATGGTGGTCTGCTGCACGCGGACATATCTGGCGATTAGCGCGGTGATCACACAGACCCTGGCTAGCTACTTGGCGAGGGTTGTACCAGCGGATAAAATGAACGAATCTCTACCTGCGGAAAGCATGTTTGTGGCGGATTTTGTATGGACAAATGTCTAAACAGACGTTTCTGGAAGTGCTCCATAAGTGAGATTACAGCATCTTTAACAGTGTTTACTTTTGTGAAGCGCATCTGTTTTGTACTGGTGTATGTATGGTTATATAAAGCTACAGTACATGTGCAAAAGTAACATCCTTATGTAAATTACGAAAACTAAGACAGGACAGTAACGAAGTACACTGTACCTAGCAAAATCGATAGTGCAGTAATCACATAAAAAAATATGAAAAGTATTGTACATCTTTCCAGATATTAACAACACTAGCTTAACTCCGGCTTCAGCTAACGAGTCTCTTTAGTACTGCATCGGATACACGAAAAAGATATCGAATGTTTTCAACATTTTACAAGCTGAATTGAATGCTATCGAATGTTTGTTGTGGCACAAGTCCCTGAACATACACACCAGTTTTTGTCTCAATTCAACACGGACCCTTTAAAAACACTGTCAAATTAGGAATTGCAATAACGCTTAAACAGGAGCATCATATAACAGACTGGTTCATGAAGTATAAAGGTCACTTAGGTTGACGATTACTGCAGCAAGGACCCATACATTCAAGGAATCTTGATGCCATAGTTCTCCTCGCATTTGCCCGACACCTTGACGGCTTCCCGCAGAAGAGCCGGATAGGATGGATTGCTGAAGCGTTGGCAGTACTCGCGCTGTGATTTATCCATTCTCTGGCACCACTGCAGCCCACTCTGGTTCCAGCAGTCGAGGCACTTGGGCGGATTGCAGTAGTCCACATACGGTTGCTTTTGCGCCGCGCAGAATGCGATGTAAACAGACAGAACCATAAGTAAGGAGTACGCGGTATAGAAAGGCATTTTACAGAGTAGTTTGCTGACAATTCTACAGTTGGAATACTACAGCATAAAAAGGGAAGAACGCTGAGTCTTCGTTTAAATTACGGAATATTGGCGCACTTCTTATGGTTGCTAGGAGTTTGCTGTTTGTGTTATTGATCTTACTACGTGCTGGCGTAATCGAGGACTGGATATTAATGTCCTTAATAAACCTGTGTCAACAATCACGATAACATTAATATAATAACAAACACTGACGAGTTGCGACGAACTGCATTTACTGTATGCGCAAACTGTGTAAAATGCGGTAAAACTCTGCACCACAAGGAAGCTGATAAAGACCGCAGCAACGTAGTGTTGATTTTGTTGTGTGTACAGGTTTTGAGAAAAATCCTCTGCTACTCTATCAGTGTGAGGATCTTCTGAGGCTTGGTTCCACATCTTTAACCGGTGATTGTGATGCAGATTTCTTAAACAGCAGATTTTTCGCCACATCTGGAATCAGCACTTGCGATTGCTGTTTTTTATAGAAGGCTTCTCCAGCAAAAACCTGCGACCTTTCCGATTGTCTGACTCTTGACATCCCGTTATTTTGTTGTTCATGGAAGTCGGGTCTCGTTAGGCGACTCTTAATACTTATTAATCGCCAGTCAAACTAAAATTTGATCAGAAATTTTTAGTTTTGTACCTTAAACTAGAAGATTTGTTCGCCAAAGTTGCACGTTTTTAAAAGTCAAGACTGTTTCCAGCCAAGTAATATTTATTAGATTGTGAATGTTTTCATGGCGCTTCTTGCTCACACCGGAAACGCCCCATGTTTTCGGCATACGTTCAAGTGTTTCCCTTGATAACAAGCGGAAATGGATTGCAAACAAACTTGCCACTTGTGGCCCGTCTCAAGTGCACAACTTGCCAAGAATCTCCATGCTGCCGCTGTCAAACCCAAACAGGAACACCCGTTTCCGTAAACATTTTGTCGGGTACCGCTCAATCGTCACTTGATCGCCGGGGCGCGTATAACAAGCAACACACGTCACGGCTTCCCAGTTCTTAACCGAACCAGCAAGAAACACGATTGTTTGTAATTTTAACAGAAGTTATAACCTTCTAAACACCGAATCATGTTCTACAAAACATGATGTCAGCTAACCGGAAAGTTAATTAGGAACACGAGAGGTCCTTGTCGGATGATTCCCGAGGGAGGGAGACGGTGATTACCGCCGAGAAATGGGAAGCTTAGTGTATCAATTGCCAGGCGTAATGGTATTGACAGTCGGACGCCGCACCGATCAATAACTGGGCATGAAAAGACGTCCGCGCACGAGCAATTATGATAATTTGATCGGTCTGTCGATGTGCTCATGCGATCACCGTCTTATTGCCACAAAGTGGTCCGATAAAGACAACAGAAGATAAATCAATCAGACGCTGCTTCGCCAAGGCTCCATCTGCTCTTTTTTATTTTTCAGATAACAAGTTAACGTTAATATTGCTGATTGTAACAATAACATGTTAGATAATTATATCCCAGTAAAAATGAAACTGGTACATTTTGATTCCCATCGAAACGGAAAAATAGCCGCCAGGCAGAATAATTACCAGAAATAATCTTTTTTAAATCACACGTACAGTAACGCCTTGCGGCTACGATTACCATTTCTTATTTTATTCTAGAGATCTTATATCCTTCTCACCTGCAGCGAGAGGAATACATTTCAATCGATTAGCGTATCGATTTCCAAAGCAAACAAATTGTACATCTCTAAAGAAGTTGCTGTTGCTTCCAGATCGTTGAAGCTTTGGTTTTGGATTGCATTGCTTAAGGACAGGATATTCTCTACTTCTTCGTTGTGCTGGACGTTTGATTCGAATCCGGGCGCGGAGACAGTCCATTCGCGTCCCGCGGCGTTCTCGTGGGGGAAGGGGCCGGCGCCGGTTCTTTTTTATACATAATGGCCGGATCAAAAGGTGGTCCATACAGTGTCCACCTTAAGGAAACAGAAGAAGATGTATCGCTGTTTGAGTGTAAACAAGTGTTTAACAATGTACATCTACGTCAACGGATGTATAGTGCATTGCTTTCTCTAGGTTTGTAAATACAATAATGATTGTTTATGCCTTTTACAGCAACAGCGCTGGTGCACAAAAACTATCACAACTTTGACGTATCACACTCGTATACTGTTATATGGTAAAATGTAACTTTGCAAATAACGTTGAAAACAATAGAAGTTTCGTCTAACCTGGAACGCGAACATACATTGAAAGCACAACTGCACCACTATCGAACTAACTGACTAAATTAAACACTAAAAGTGAATGGTGCTTGAAGAGAAGGCCGAATTCTCACTTATCAGCGAGCGTTCGATATTTAGTCAGACACTTCCTTTCAGTTTGGTACAATGCAGGACAATCACAGAACTTGATGACTAAGAAAATATACGAAATGTTTGACCTTAACGAAACCCACGCTTCCGAACTTGTTTTTCAAGCAACACACTTTTTACACTTCTCATAGCAAGCCGACAGTTATCATTTCGTAGACCCGAGCATTTCGCAGTCTGAAGCGCTAATATCGCATTTCAAAACAAAAATACTGCAGTCACTGCTATGAACTTCGATGTACCATTGACTTACGTATATTCATTCATATTGTTGGCATCATGCCGCATACTGACACACGAACTGGCCATACACACCACCCGGTAGCCAATGGCCTCCAGTTTGTCCATCACCTCCCGAGGGCCACTGTTGACAAAGTAGAAAGCATAGCGTTGGTAGTTCTCGGTCTTGTAGTCGATCCGCGCGTCCAAGTACACCATCATGTGTCGATTGGAGCTCGAGTTACCCACCACCGTATACATTGCCGACGACCAATCCGCCAGGGACTGACAGCTGATGATCATGTGCGGCATTGTTGTCGCTCCGTCGAGAATTAATATTAATCACTGTTGGAACGGGTCACGTTTCAATCACAATCAGTGGGCAGATTGTATCGATATAACAGCTGAACCAGTATAAATTTACAAATCGTAAGAAGAACCAAATAACAGCTGGTAGATAACCGGGCCAGAAGTTAAAGTTTAACCAAGCTTCGAGGAATTTTTTACTAAATCAGTAAAGCGGAGTTTTTGCCACAACCATTACGCAAATGATGGAAACAATTCGGATCCCAAGATCAGCGTTTCGGTGTCGTGATCTCGAAAACACAACAAGAACAACAAATCAGCAGACCGTTACAAAGGAACGCACTTCCTTTGGTAGGCAAGTTTTACAAAATCAGTAAAGCGGAATTATGCCAGTTTCAGCTGCATTGATAACCCAGCTTAATCGCGCATAAGATGTATAAAGCTTGGATTAGACCGATTAGCCGTATCACGGCGATTTACCAAACTGGTCGCGGAACGCGTTAACCTGGACAAATTGACGATTAGTCCAAACTCCTCAGCATCCCCGTCATTCAT
>JAQGAU010000848.1:0-23257 GCA_034698045.1 Paramacrobiotus richtersi | reverse complement strand
TTACGATGACGACAAAATATTGTTCCGTAGCTACAAAATAATGCCTCGAGCGCAGGTAGATTTTAAAATAATCAAGCCGGGAAATTCCGTTCCCCGGTTTTTTTATGGCTGTACATGTTTTCGAGAACATTGTTGTCGGTACCGATGTTTCGTAGAATTTGATAAAACGAAAACTTTTTTCAGAATGCGCATGCGCTGGTTAATGCTGGATTCCGAGCGGAAATTGATAGGTCACAACCGGGAAAATTTATTTTCAAATCACCACCGGCACTGATATTTGGGAATATTACCAAGGATTTCGTAAGGATCTGATGGCGTCATTATCTGGCCAACTGTTGCCCTTCGCATGATTTTCTTTATACAGATTCATGCTGAGAAAACGGAAGCGTTTTTAGCCAAAAGGGACATTGGTGATCCGGCCATTCTTCAAGGTACTTGATAGATCTCTGCAAGACGGAAATTTGTGGATTTATATCGATCATACAACGGCATTATAATCTGGTAAAAGAATTATTACATCTCTCTTTTAGAACATCATATTGACGTTAACGAAATTCGTAGTATAGTTGCTTTAATCCCCGCCGTTATGTCCGCATTATGCACGCCAGTGCGTAAAGTGCTCGTAACAGAATATGTTGATCATAAATGTTCATACAACTCTTCCTTTTTTCAAAGGTGCGTTGAAGACACTGAAGGCGGAGATCAATCCCACTCCTGATCCGGCTGATGCTAGCCCAGCATACCGTGAAATGCTCAGCTGCAGTCTGTTTTACAAGGTCAGAGTTTTAAATTTAAATATTAATAATCTGTTCGTGCGCGATTTTTGATATTATTAACCGTAACAAAGAACCGAATATTTTAAAATAAAACTCTGCACATATTTAATAAAGATTAATACGTACTTTTTTTAAATATTCGATGATCGATCACTTTCTCTAAAATTATCCGAGAACGACGATAGATATATATCATCCATGACCGCTGAGAAATCTGCTTTTAGTTCGCCTTGGAAATTATCGGCAAATCCGTCGATCCTCGCTTCCAATCCGCCATCGGCAGCTTAGTGGACACACGTGCCATCTCTTCCGGTCAGCAGAAATTCCCCACCAATCCCAACGAGTACCCCCTGACCCAGCCCATCCCCAAACTGGAATCCATGGTGCAGTGTACCGGGGAGGCCAAGTACATTGCCGATGAGGATTCCGTGGGGATGTGCTACGCCGCTTTCGTGCACTCCACGCAGGGCAATGCCGACATTGCCAAGATTGACGCGACGGAGGCACTGACGGTGCCGGGCGTGATTCGTGTCATTACGGCCATGGATATTCCCGGAACCAACAATTACAGTCCTCCGCAGTTTACGGCCGAGGAATTGCTGGCGACGAAGCAATCGTCGTTCGCTGGACAGCCGGTTGGAATTGTTGTTGCTAGTATGTGCGATCAAAAGATTATACTGTCATATGAATTTTCGCTATAGTTATTTTTGCCTCTTTGTAGTTATTTATGGATTATTATTATTAACTACAGCAGCTGATTTATACTTGTTGGTTTTTAATTGTTATAATTGCGCTGATTTCGATTATTGATAATTTCTTGTACATAAAAATTGTGCTTTAATGATTTTGCATGCCCTACCACATTTTATATAAGTCTCTCAAAGAGTATCTGTGATTATTTCTGATTTTTGATTATTTTATGCAGCTAGCCGTGACGCAGCGGAAGCCGGTGCGAAGGCCGTCAAAGTGACCTACGCGAACATTAAAGCCCCATTGCTGACTTGCCAAGATGCCATTGATGCGAAATCCTTCTTCCCGCCGGTGAACGATCTGGTTATCGGTGATGCTGCAGGAGCAATCAAATCCGCACCCCACCAGGTCTCTGGACAGCTGGAAATCGGCGGTCAGTGGCATTTCCATATGGAAACTCAGGTAACAACGCATAAAGCGGTCCCTCAACATAGACAAGAGAATAGAGTGTTACTTTCAAGATTACTGTTTTCAATCTTAAATTTGTTAGTAATATTTAGAGGATGTTCATGTTAGTGCGCTTTTACAACGGTCAGGAGCGTTTTTACGGCCATGTGGCTACAGTTTCTAAAAACGGCTATATACGACACAGTTTCTCATGTGTAATATCGTAGTGTAGTGGTTTACAAAATTGTTGAGGCGCATATGGCGGCACATAATGCATACAACGAAAACAGTGCTTACAAGTAGTGCTTCGAGTTACAGTGTATAAACACACTGTCCTTAATTGTTTTCGTTTTCCTGTTCCTGGTTTTTATGCGACAAGGTTACCATACCTCCGTACAAACTTTTAATTTATACTTTTGAAACGGGTGTAGGTCGCTGTGTGCCGACCAACCGAAGATGGAATGGACGTCGATGCTGGCACACAATGGATCGACTCTGTCCAGGACGGTAATGCGCAAGTGCTTGGAATGGCCAAACACAAGTGAGTACCGAGGAGTTTTAGTTTTATCAGCTTCCGGCGTACATACTAACTGAATCCAGACTCGTATAAACTTTCGCTTAACAACTTATTTGCACGTAATAATCATGTACGAACAGGAACCTTACCACTTACACGCGCATTACCGTGCCTGTATATTTTAGATTGAATGTCCAAGTCAAACGCGTCGGTGGATCGTATGGAGCGAAAATCACCAGGAACAATCTTGTGGCGGGCGGATGTGCAGTCGCTGCTTACCTCGTCAACAGGTACTGATCTTTTGACCATACTGTACAGATACATGTACTGAACAGAAAACTGTTTTTTTAAAGATTCTGTCTGAAGTTTAATAAATTTCGCGTTTGTCACTGCTGAAGACATTCAGTTGCGTTTTTATTTAATGTTATCTTTTCATTACATTATTACCCTGTCTTTATGAACTGTTTATATCAAAACTTTAATTCAGATCTTTATTTTTCTTAATTACGTAGACCAGTAAAACTTCAAATGAACCTGTGGGATAACAACCGCGCCATCGGCAAACGCTTTCCGTATTTGACGAAATATCAAGCTGGATTTGATAACAACGGTAAACTCCTGGGTGTGATACTGGAAGTTTATGGAAATATCGGATCCACGGCAAATGATTCTGCCGTTAACGGCGAACTGACCTGGGGAGACAACAGTAAGCACAGCACTTCCCTCTTTTTCTTCCGATTCTGACACTGAAACTTTAATTTTCATAGCTTACAACTGCGCGAACTGGAAAATTTCGATGAACAACTGCAAAACGAATCTACCCCCGAATACATGGTGCCGCGCTCCAGGTAAGCAATCTAGGATTACTCCAGTGTTTTGCTAGTTTTTTAACAAAAAGAATTGTATTTTTCTCTTGTAATTTAACAGTCAGACACTGAGTTGCGGTTTAATAATGACAAAGTATTCAGCCGCAGAAGAAGCCATTGCACTACGGTTCTTAACATACAATTACACCAAATTGGTAACATACTGTAATATGCTGTTGGTCTCAGGATCCACGGAAGCGATTTATTTCATTGAATACGTCATGGAACACATCTCCAAATACCTCAAAGTCCCCTCCATCAACGTCAAACAGGCCAATTTCTACAAGAACGGCGACAAGCAAATCACCGGTCAGGCCATAACATACTGCAGCATCGCCGATGTCACCACGCAGCTGCTGCAAAAAGCCGAATTTCAAAAGCGTCTACAGGGCGTAACCTTGTTTAACAAGAACAACCGCTGGCGAAAACGCGGTATCTCCGTGACCCCCATGAAATACGGAAGTGTATGGAACGGTAATCAGTACAGCTGTCATGTGGCTGTGTTTCATAATGGCGGGACGGTAGCGGTGTCGCACGGGGGCGTGGAAATCGGCCAGGGACTGAATACGAAAGTGGCGCAGGTTGTGGCGCATGAACTGGGTGTTGCGTTGGATCAGGTGGTGGTCAAGCCGCATATGTCGTTTACCAGTGCCAATGCGACCAGTACCGGTGGAAGTATGACTAGCGAGTTGTGCTGTTTGGTAAGTCGAAAGTTTCTTCGTATTCAGTTAAATTATATGCGTTTCTATTCTATATGGTTCCAGCAAACACCTGTCTGCCGTTTGCTGGTACTTTTATACAGCTTTCTTAAACGGTTTAATAGTGGTTGACTATTGTGTAACCGAACTGCAAGGATATGACATTTTAGTAATGCAGTTTGGAATAATAACTGGTATTTTAATGATTAGTTTGTTATGGATTCTACCAAAAAAGGTAAATATTCAAATTCATTGCTGTAAAAAGCAGTTTATTCGCTAATCTTACTCGATTTCACGCGGTACACGTGCCATTGCACTACGATTATAACACTTTGATGCGTTTGATACATACCTTGCGTTTGTGCGGTGCACCAGATGCATTCTGCGAGCTAGTTTAATTTAGTGTCTATGCGACGGCGTTGGCGTAGAAAATAGACATATTTGAATAAAACTTATGATAGCCAACTAAAAAAACAACAACGACATAGCATTAGCACAATATAAATTTAGTATAACTGTTTTTTATTTCATTGTACGTACATATTTTCGATTCAATTCTCGTCTGTTCAGCTTTGCATTTGCTGTCGTATGGAATATGCCGGTTGTGTTAATAATGATGGAAAATCCCTTTACAGGCTGCACTGGACTGTTGTTCCCAATTGAAAGCCCGCATGAAACCGGTGAAAGAGGCTATGAAGGCCGACACACCTTGGGCAGATGTGGTTGAGAAGTGCTATTCCCAAGGAATTGACCTTTCGGCTCGTGCTTGGTGAGTCTGCATCTAGTCTATGGTAAAATCGCGAAGACTGTGTGCTGAGACTATGTTTTCTGTTGCAGGACAGCACCAGCTACTCCTGATGCTCCGATTTGTTATAATACTTATGGTGTGACCTGCTGTGAGGTGGAGACCGATATCTTAACTGGAGAGTACCAGATCAACCGATACGATGTGTTGTATGACTGCGGGGAATCCATGTCACCTTTTGTCGGTAAGAAATCATTTTCGGGACACTTGAATAATACTTTACCAGTTTTTCCGCCATGACTGATGTCGTCATTTCTGTTTTTTGCAGATGTGGGTCAAATCGAAGGTACCGTAAATCCGTCGACAATTTTGTCAAACCAAAGTTGTCTTTACGAAGCAGAACTCTCAACCCCCTTGTAGGTGCGGTGATAATGGGACTCGGATACTACACTTCGGAAGAACTGAAATACGACAAAACGTCTGGCGAGCTGGTGACCTTTAGCACTTGGACATACAAGCCGCCGTCGACCAAGGACATTCCCATTGATTTCCGCGTGGAGATACTCCAGAATGCACCCAATCCGTTGGGTGTCTTGAGAAGCAAATGTAAGCAGTGGTTTTATATTATGCTACGCTATTATGCTATAATCATAACTGTTGCAGTGGTTGCTGAGCCGCCATTGTGTATGACAAACTCCGTGGTGTTTGCTCTGCGTAATGCTTGTAATGCGGCACTGGATGATGTCCAGAAAGGCAGCGACTGGTTCCAGTTCAGTAAGTCGAACGACATCGTTTAATCGAAGTTCATAACAATGTATCCAATAAAAATAAGTGGTAAGCGATTGTTGCTGTTAAATTTTGAAACAGTGGATATATATGTAACGATAAAATCGTCGGTATAACGCTTTGAAATGTATTCAGATAGGACACAAGCATACAAATAAAATGCTTTTAATTGTGTCTGAGCGCAGTATTAATATTTGTTGTGATTTGATAGATGCCCCCGTGACTGTGGAGCGATTCCAAGGATCCTGCCAACTGGATATTTCACAGTTTACTTACAAATAATGAAGCATCATACTTAACTGTGTGTATGTAGTGGTTCGACTCATTCCGCGCATGTATCCGACGCAATAATATTATCATCGCTCAGATCCGTAAAAATAACTGTGATTTCTGTTTTAGAATGAAAAAATGTATCACTTGATTCACAACATGCTAGCAAGTAAAAGTTGTGCTCGATCGCGGTGGTCGTCGCGCTGCCTTCGTAACGGCGTCTATATGTTAAATTTGCTCTTGTATCAAGGTTTGAGTTTGTTAATATACCCATCGTCAGTTGAGCAAACAATGGAATTGTTTTACGAGTTACAAGCCAGTAGCGTCGTCCGAACACATGTACAATATTAATGGTATGTACAAAGCGATCGGTAAGACCGAGCTGTGCTGCCACTCTATCCAAATTCCAGAGGAATATGGAAACACTGGCTATGTGCCTTTCGGAACTTGATGCTTTCTTATATATGTATTTTCAAAGATAGTAATGACCTACCCCGTTTTTTACTTGAACCGAAAATAATGAAACGAAGCATTGCAATTTTTAGTTCATCGCGGGGATTTAATTTTAGTTCATGTATAAGAAACGAAAACCTCTTGAATTTAGTACGGTATTTATAACCGGCCCATCTGAGAATATTTATTCCACAATTCATAGTATTTTTCGTCAAAATTAACATATGCCAGTGATTATACCTTACTCGTTAATTAAACATGTACAGCAATAAATAAGGATAATTTATCTATGCACGTTGGTATGCGTAAATAAAGGAGTCGGAATACTGTGCTTTGTGTACATGTGATCACGCAACTGCACAATCGTCTGCAGTGCAGCAGCACCCGGCACTTCGACAGCAGATGCTCCTCTTTTTACGGCGCAGCGATTATTGATTACCACCTAAACAGGTATAGAGTCAAAACAGTCAACAGAAAAATGCTTCACTGATAACGAATCAAAACACTACGATGAACATATCACGCCTGCTGTCAAATCCTCCTCCATCCGTTTCAGTTTTAATCTGATGGCAGAAGTAGGATATGAGATAATATACTAACCAGAAGCAAACCAGGAACTGATGCATGCAGACCGAATGGAATTCTTATCAGCGGAAATCAGTGTGTACTTGTTGGTAGCAAGACAAATATAAAAAGGCTGAAACGCTCGGCATGCAATCCTTACAATTAATTCTTTCGGTTGTGAACCACTAAAGCGGTGTCATTGTTACATAACTTCTTGTTAGTTTTTCATTAAAACCTGTGGAGTTTATCACATTCGCCGCTCCATAACGGTAAGCAGTACTTCCTGTACCATACTACAGATAAAGGTCACGACGCATCACACCGCACTAAGATTATACGCATTGCTGACTTTTTTACCTATGTTTGTGTAGCTAAAATGCGGCTGGATCCAAGTTCAAGAGATTACCAGACCTTAAAGAAGACTATCTATGCTGAGGCCCGCGGAGAAACAGTGGAAGGTCAAAAGGCCGTGGCCTGGGTGATTAAGAATCGAGCGGACAAGAATCGTCCCTACTGGGGCGGCAACACCATTGACGGCGTCTGCCGCAAGCCTGGACAGTTCGAATGCTGGAATGGGCGCACGGACATCGTAATGCACGAAACGAGTGCCACCCAAGCCATCGATCGCTGGCTACCTAATGTCTTTAATGGCCGCGATCCGACAAACGGGGCGGACCATTACAATAATCCGACTAAAGAAGGCTATCCGGACTGGACCAAAAATTGTCGTTATGGACGCAAGATTGGGAATCATCAGTTCTATCACGGCCCGTGATTCACGGGACCCACTGACCGGTTCATCCGGCCCTGGATCAGCTATACAGGCGTGGATTTTTTTGGTTTTTGGTCTTCTCAGTGTCTAACATCGAAGCAAAGGCTTCTTTGCGTATCACCAGTTGTACTGATGCTTGCTTGCAAATTCGACAACCTAAACGCTCTCATCAAAAGCCATAAAATATGCAACAACACATCCGGCGATGATGACGAAGCGAACATTCCTCGCGACATATCACGCTTCAATGTGAGCGGATCATTCGACTCGTCATAGTTATGGTATCGGCATATACAGACAGTAATGCAACAATGATTTCACTTTACATCAAATCCCGAGCTTCGACCTTTGTACGGAATACAGAATTACTGGTAGAGCAAACCATCATGTTTTATTAGTGAGTAACAATTTTAAACGCAACGAAGGTTCTAAACCACGCCTTTGTGCACAGTGCTGCGTATATAATTATAAGAACGGGGGAAGATTCGGTACAAATTATATGCATAATTACTCGCAGTTTTAGATCGAAAAACCTGCAGTTGTATATCGGAAAATGTTGGATTTAGCAGTGAAATTTACCACATTCAACGCCTTATAACGGTAAGTAATACTGCTCATGCATATTACAAGTCACCGTATAACTTGACCAGACTCAACACATCGTAAGACCAAGCGCAATACTATATGCAGAAGGTACTTAAGGTCACGGTAATATTATACCGCGATATTAACCTAGTGAGCGAACTTAATACGCTAACGTTATATACATACTGCAGCAGAAAATGCCTCTGAATACAAATTCAAGCGAATACCAGACCTTGAAGAAGGCTATCTATGCTGAGGCCCGCGGTGAACCAGAAGAAGGTCAACGCGCCGTGGCATGGGTGATAAAGAATCGGGCGGAAAAGAACCGTGACTACTGGGGCGGCAACAGCACTGAAGGCGTCTGCCGCAAAACCTGGACAGTTCGAATGCTGGAATGATATCGAAATGAACGAATCACATGCTGCCGAAGCCATTGATCGCTGGCTACCCACTGTCTACGACCAATCCGATCCAACAGGAGGAGCGGATCATTACAACGATCACGGCCATGAGCGCGATAGACTAATTCTTTTGATTTTTGATTAACTTTGCCATACATCAGTGCGCTAGCCTCCATGGCTAAGCGCTTTAATGTTTTTTTGCGTATTACTAATTGTACTGTAGTTCTTCCTGATTCGATCGCCACACATACACAACTATCAAATTCTTTTGGAGGACATTTGGCCATCGTTTGTATATCACTGGAAAGTGGAAACAGCCCTCCGCGACAGATTTCGTTATTCTTTTCTCTGTCCACCGAATGCTCGTTTTTACGATAATCCCCACATGCTCATAAAAATTTACAGCTAGTGGTTCTCATTTTTTATGGTTGCTATAGGTTAACCGGTTTGAGGTGACCATAATGCGTAATTAACATACGCAGCAACAATCGAAGCAGATGTACATCTGACAATGATTTGTCTGACAATCGATACTCGTACCATGATAAGTCAGTACAAACCTATCTTAGTGCAAAACACAGTGTTATAGAGTTCCACCAGCGAAAATTTGGTAGGAAGAGCCGTGACGATAAAGCTACCATGTTAAAGTTATAAAGACTCTGCAAAAACTGTAGCACTTGTATAAAAAAGCGGACACGTTCGGCACAAAATATGCACAACTCTTTCTGTCTGCGAACAACGTACATTGTCATTCACGAATGCAAGCTTTTCACTGAAACGGTGGAGTTGATTCGCATCAAAACGGTAAATCTCACGACGCATCATAGCCGTAAGACTATGCACATTGCTAACTTTGATCAGGAAATACTAAAGGTCACCGTATTGTTCTGACGTATATCAAATGCGTGTTGTTCTTGTCTGAAACTCTCATTGTTTAACTTATATTTGTGTAGCCAAAATGAATCCGAATTAACGTTAGTACCAGACCTTGAAGAAGACTATCTACATATGCTGAGGCTCGCGGGGAACCCGAAAAAGGACAACGCTGGGCGGCCTGGGTGATCAAGAATCGGACGGCGCAGAATCTGGCTACTGGGGCGGCAATCTAGTGCAAAGTACAGCGTTTCAGAGTTTTATTTTCAGCCAAAATTATAGCTTTTTAAAAAACACGATTATGTTATATGACACAATTTCCATGGTAATGTGCATTGTGCAGTATAATAGCTAGTGCTTACCGTAGTGTAGTGGTTTACAAGTTCCTAGAGACTTCATGACATAATTTACAATATAAATGCCACGAAACCGATGCTTACAATTAGTGCTATAAGTACGTACATAAATACCTTGACATGAATTGTGTGCTTTTCCTGGATGTTTTCACCTTTAAAAATAATATGAAGGTATGTCAATGCCATTTACAGATGGAAAACATTTATTTGAACTAAAAATTTGCTTATCTTACGCGGATTTACAACAAAATAGCTTTCGTTTATGCGGCAAAATTATATATACGAGTATCCATACAACCTAAGCTAATATTATGTAACGGCTGTCGGCAGCGGTGTGCCGACCAACCAAAGATGGAATGGACGTCGATGCTGGCACACAATGGGTCGGACTCTGTCCAGGACGGCATGTGATCCAGATGCTCCGGTGAATGTGGATTGCGGAACGATTCCAAAGCTAATGCCAACTGGATATATTTTACAGTTTACTTACAAATAACGAGACGCATGGTTTGTCTCATTCCGCGCTTGTATCCGTCATTATATTTTAGTCGCGGAGATCCATCAAAAATAACTCTGATTAACATTTCAAATGCAAAAAAAGCAGTCCTTGATTCACGATGTTGAAAATTGCTCGATCGCGAGTTAATTGTTCTTCTACTTTCGTAATGGCACATATATACAATTTACTTTTAGCGTTCTAGTGCATATAAACCATTCGGTAAGTCTGAGTTATCCAAACGGCCAAAAGTACATGGAAACATTAGACAAGTACCTTTCGAAAGTAAATCATGAAAGTTAAATAATAACGAAACAGAACGTTTAATTTACAGTTAAATAATAAACGAAGTTAAATGTTAATGAAACGGAACACTGCAGTGTCGCTTGTATACCGTATGCTACTTTCACCAGATAAAAAGTTTTAATTCAATGCAGAATGGACATAATTCTAATTTCTTAATAAAAACCGATGATTTCTTCATTTCATACAGGAATCGGGAACACAGTGCCGCTTCTAAAGTGTTTATTGCAGAATACATAATTTTTCGTCAACATTAATACGCCTTCTGGTACTGGTTACACTTACTACTGTTTTAGTGTATAAGTTCACCAGCAAAAATATTGCGATCACGCCGCTGCTTGCATACATGATAGTGCGCAACAACACATTGAACTTCTGCAGACGATCCTTTTTTAGGGTGCAGCGATTGTTGATTACCATCCCGACAGGATAAGTATGTAGGCTAACAAAGCCAAAGAACCCACGCCTGCGTACGTCACTGATAACGAATCGAAGCAACGATGATCACAGATAACGAATCGCAGCCCTATAAGCATATCACGCCTGCTGTAATAGTCGAGGGGTCATCGGCTCGACTCTTCGACGTATTCAGTATTTAATCTGATGGCACCAGTAGGATATGATTTCATTTCCTACAGTAAATGACAGAAAATCACGAATTCGTGCACACCGAAAAGATTTCCATCAGCGGAAATCAGTGTATTCTTTGGTAGCAAGAACCGCGACGATAAAGTTGTAGGGAGTGAGCGGCAGTATAAAAGTCGCAGAGGCCCGGCACAAAAATTAATATGCACAGTTCTTTCCGCTTATAAACCACTCACCTTGTCATACTTGCTTCATGCTTGCAAGTTTTTTAAAGAAGTCGTAGAGTTTATCACATTCGACGCGTCATAACGGTAAGCAGTACTGTCTCTGCCATATATACTAAAGGTCACAACGCATCGTAACCGTAAGACTATGCGCAGTGCTAACTTTATTCAGGCATTACTAAAGGCCACCGTAGTATTCTGACATACATCATATATTAGCACATTTTGCTCGCTATACTGTCTATTCTCATATTTTTGAGAAATTGAGACCCTGACTGTTTCAATAATTATAGTTGTGCAGCCAAAATGAATCCGAATTCACGTGAATACCAGACCTTGAAGAAGACCATCTATGCTGAGGCCCGCGGGGAACCTGAAGAAGGTCAACGCTGGGTGGCTTGGGTGATTAAGAATCGGGCGGCGCAGAATCGTGGATACTGGGGCGGTAACACCATTGAAGGTGTCATCAGACACCCCCACCAGTTCGAGGCCTGGAACGGGCGCAATGACATCGTAATGGACGATACGCGTGCCGCCAGAGCCATCGACCGCTGGCTGCCCAATGTCTTTAACGGTCGCGATCCGACAGGCGGGGCGTACTACTACAATAATCCGGCGAAGGAGGGTTACCCGAGCTGGACCGCCAATACAAGACGTGGACGCAAAATTGGGGGTCATCAGTTCTATTACGACCCGTGATTCACGGGAACCACTGACCAGTTCATACCTCGCCGCTATTTTCGCGTGATTAACTAGAATGGATTCTTTTGGTTTCTAATTTGTCATTAATCCGTGCGCTAGCATCGAAGCAAATGCTGATTTGCGTATTAGCAATTGTACGGCAGTGTTTGTTAATTCGATCCCATATAAATATACATATGTCGTCCTCTAACGAAGCCATTGTGGTCAGCCCTGTTGAGAGCATTTGGCCATCGTTTATGTCACTAAAAACGCACTCTTCGACGGGCTTCTTTATCCTGTTCGCTTTCTGCTGACTGCACTTTTTTAACGTTAGCGTACAACGCACGTTCATAAAAAGAAGCAGCGCTTCCCGTTATAGTTGCCCTATGTTGGCTGGTCGCAGGACACCATAAATAAGATAAAGAGCAACATTCGAAGGAGATATATCTGCAATCAAGCACTTACATAAATAATCTGGACAATTATTTAGAGCACAAAAATGGGGTTTTTTTCAGCACAATTACAACCGAAAACCGAAGTTTGGCATCCCGATCATTTTTTCCATTGTTGTCCGCATAGTGCGTAACTGGTCCGATAGGAAGCAAAAATATCAACAAAGATAAATTATTGCGGCGCGGAAGACACACTGAAACTCAACATGCATATGTATAAGTATCGACCGCTGTTTCAGCAGAACATTATCCAGTCATCTTATTTATTTATCTATGAAATGGTTACAAAGGGCTAAACGATACCACTATGATCAACTTCTCATTCGTCAAGGAGTCGCCGTTGCAACGAAACGTTCGGTTTTGTTATGATTGAAGTAAGTGCCATATGCATTTGCTCGTTTAAAATCTTTTAGGAATATGCCATTTTTTATTTTGATTTATTGCTATCATAAAGCAAAATACAAAAGGTAGCCGACAGTAAACCCAACATTAGTTGTTGTTGTTGTCATTGACTGTTGACTAGCTAAAGGTCATCGGGTCATTATGGTTGTATTTCTGATGAATCAAACGCGTTCTTGCTAAAAGTTTGCTAAGTTTCGTTCAGACAACGATGGATCTTTTCATTTCAAACAGATGGGCAGAGAAGCAGACTGATGGCGTTAAATCCGGGTCGGCATTGTGCGGAACGCTGGGACGGATATTTTATTTCATGACTTCAGTAGGATCAGTAGACCTGATGCACACCGAATGGAAATCAGTGAGTTTGTTGGTACATAGCAAGAGCCGCGACGAAAATATAAAAAAGCGGAGAGGCTCGGCTCCAAATACGCACACCTCTTTCATTTTGTGAATTGCACCAAACGTTGTCATTTTTCAGTTCCTTGCACGTTTTTCATTGAAGCGGTGGAGTTTATCACATTCGTCGGACCATAACGGTAAGCAGTGCTGTACTCACCCTATATAGCTGTAATACTAAAGATCACGACGCATCACTGCACCTTGCTGATTTCGTTCAGGAATCAGTGAATCACTAAAGGTCGCCGCAAATGTGACATAATATATCGTACATCAGCAGGTTTTGTGCGGCATACTGTCATTGTTCTCATATTTTGACGAGCCTGATTGTTTCACGTATGTTTGTTTAGCCAAAATGCGGCTGGATCCACGTTCAAAAGATTACCAGACCTTAAAGAAGACTATCTATGCTGAGGCCCGCGGAGAACCAGTGGAAGGTCAAAAGGCAGTGGCCTGGGTGATTAAGAATCGGGCGGCCAAGAATCGTCCCTACTGGGGCGGCAACACCATTGACGGCGTCTGCCGGAAACCTGGACAGTTCGAGGCCTGGAATGGGCGCACTGACATCGTAATGGACGACACGCGGGCCGCCAAAGCCATCGATCAATGGCTACCTACTGTCTTTAACGGCCGCGATCCGACAGGCGGAGCGGACCATTACAACAATCCGACTAAAGAAGGCTATCCGAGCTGGACCAGCAAAACTACGCGTGGACGCAAGATTGGGAATCACCAGTTCTATCACTCAAAACCCTGATCAGTTCATCCCTAATCACCACTGGGCGCAACAAAAGTTAATGATACTGGCATGGATTATCTTGGTTTTTGATTTGCGCTAGCATCGAAGCAAGTGCATGGTTATTAATTTGCCTATTAGGAATTTTTCTATACTTTAAGTAGTGTTTTGCATTAAAATGTTCGATTTTGGTACATAAATAAAAGAAGCGCCATGCACAAGCCTAAAATCTACAAGACACTAATCTGCAAAGGATTGCACTGTGTTTTTGATTCAGATTTTATTACTGTCATAAAAAATGTGCGAAAGGTAGCTGACAGCAAACACTTTATTTACTTACAATGTTAGTTTTCAAGACAATCTGGCCGATTTGTAAATGCATTTTCTTCATTCAGGAACAGTACGTAAGTTTCTATTTCCACACCATATATACTAAGCGAGATATCTACGTATGCTATTTTATGACGGCAAAAATGATAGTTTTAATTTAACGAAGTTGTAACAGCAAACGAACTTCGAGAGACGATCCCTCTTTTACGGCCTAATAAGAGCATCGACTGATATTACGACCTAAACATTGCCTTCAAAAGTTCAATAAAATAACCAACAGGACATCCGTCGATGATATCGATCGAAAGGAACATTGCTCTCGGCATATAATATCACGCCTTACAATTAATGCGAAGGGATCATCTGACTCGTCATAGATGCATGCATATGTACATGTGATCATAATAATTATGACCAATCTCTTACTGCAGCAGTGATTTCACTTTGCGTCAGATTACGAGCTTCGACCCATGTGTACGAATACAGAATTACTCGCATAAGAGCAAATCGACATATTTCATTAGTGAGTAACAATATTAATCGCGACGATAAGGTTTTACGACCCACCTTTATACACTGCATATATATAAGCGCGGAAAGACGCTGCACAAAATACCCATAATTTCTTTCAGTGTGAGGAAACTTATACTGGAATTCTTGACCGGAAGATTTAAATTCAGCAGTGGAATTGACGACATTCGACTCCTCATAACGGTAAGTAATATTGCTTTTGTCATGCTAAAGGTCAACACATAATTTGAATTTTGACCAGATTCAGCACTTGTAAGACTAGACGCTACAAAAGGTCACCATAAAATTGTACTGAAATATCCTAGCGAACGACACTTACGTAAATGTTGTAATGCAGCAGAAAATGCCTCTGAATAAAGATTCAGGCGAATACCAGACCTTGAAGAAGACTGTCTATGAAGAGGCCCGCGGAGAGCCCGAAGAAGGTCAACGCGCCGTAGCATGGGTGATTAAGAACCGAGCGGACAAGAACCGTGACTACTGGGGCGGCAACCGCATTGAAGATGTCTGCCGCAAACCTGGACAGTTCGAATGCTGGAATGGGCGCCGTGATATCGAAATGAACGAACCGCGTGCCGCTGAAGCCATCGATCGCTGGCTGCCCACTGTCTACGACCATTCCGATCCGTCAGGAGGAGCGGACCATTATAACAATCCGGATAAAGAAGGTTATCCGGGCTGGACCGCCAACTGTAGCCAGGGACGCAAGATTGGTGATCACCAGTTCTATCATGGCCCGTGATTCACGGGAACCGATATTTCTTTATAATGTGTCGTTACTGCTTTGGTTACTAACTGGCTTGGATTCTGATTAACCAATGGCTTTTGATTTTCCATTAATTAGTACGCTGGTATGGGAGCAAAGGTTTGTCTGCGTATTGCAAATTTTAGTACAGACTTAGTAATAATTCACGCGGAATACAATGTAATATCGTTGGCTACTGACAATGCTAATGAGAGAACATTTGGATATCGTTTATGTTACTGGAAACTGCACTTCTCAACGGTGTTCGTCATCATTTTCGTTTCCAACTGCACTTAATTTTTGATATATTAGCCCATTTATGTATATATGCACAAACTAAATGGCAATACAAAGTATACATGGGCTTCTTTGTGTAGTGTCGCTTTACAATTGCCGCCTTTTGCCTTATGATTATAACCATATTATGTGGTTTTAGGGCACTGTAATTAACATAGCAAAACTGCAGGCTGTCATGATAAAACGCCACCAGGGTAAATCAGTAGTTAGATGCGTGACACTTGGTTGCATAGTTGTATTATCTAATTGTGTTATGAAAGTCGTAATATTTAGTTTTTTCGTGAAAAGTTGTACGTTTAACAAGATTCATGATTGGCATCGCCGGAAAAAAATAAACAAACCGCTGTAACAACAAGAGCTCACTGACAAGTGCGATCATTACAGACAACTGGAAATATAACACGTATGGTGACGGCATGAAGCGGCAACTCATTGCCCATATCATTCTGTAGATGTCTATAGCTATCCCACAAAAAGCAAAATCACGTAAATCAGAACATGAACTCTGTTAAGTCGTCCGCGATGTTCCAGTCCAGCATGAAACCCGCTAGAAACGTAAGAAAAATATTTCGGTTCACCGAATGTTGTTTACGCGAATACATGTGCCGTAGCTATAATACCTAATGTTGTCGTCGATTGACCAACTATGTGACTGTACAAATCCATTCCCAGGGCAGCTGTCTGCGAAGCCAGACTCATGAGGCGTTGAATGGCACTTCCGTCCGCTCCCGTTTTATGCATCAGAGGAGCTGGAATACGATTACTGATTTGTTTCACAAGTTTTCACCATTATACAATTTTGTTTATAAAGCCGATAACGTATTACCAAAACTGTGAAAGTTAAATCTGAGGCGAGAACTCATTGGCGAAACTGGCGACATGGTAAAATGGGAATTGTTGCGTCTTAGCTGACGTCTTGCGAATATCTCTGAAACGAAAAACGGATCGTTATCCAATACGATCTGCTATATCTAAAGACAACGTACCATCTAGAACGATATGCCTCAGCTGGTTAAATAACTCCGTAATCTTATTGATGTTCTCAGGATCATTGATCATAATATTTCCATCCTTCGTCTTTTCATCATAGGATATGCCACCTCCCATTACAATCAAACCTGCAACGCGTCTGAAGCGATGAGTACGAATTTACAATTGCAACAAATGCATGACTGGTTTTTTTGGATGGATGTTTCGTGAAAAACAAGACACATTGACGGCTTTGTAGCGTACATTATGTGGTTAAACACAGAAACACTCGAAACCTTAAATGACCTTTTCTTGTACAGTTACCGTTATTTCATTGCCTTTAATTGCACAGTAATTCCAAACGAGTACATAATAATTATAGTCTGCGGTTAAGACTATAACGATGGCCAGTATGTACAGCCTAATTGACCAGAAAGTCGAATAAGTTGTAAACAGCAAGTATAGATATTAATATCTTGTTGTTATATATTTGTTATATCAAACAAAGCAGCCACAAATAATGCAGTGCCACGCCGAGACTGATGGTCCATTATAACAAGTTTTATTCTTGCCGTCGGGTTGCACTGTAGACGAGAAATGGGACAGAAACCGAAAAACCGATAAAACCAATAAAACCACTTTTTGAATAGACTAAACAGTAACTCATATAAGCTAATTATTAATTATTAAATATAAAACCAATAAAACCTATAAAACTTACCAATCTCACCTACCCTCTCGGGTTGCACCGACAACCGTGAAATTCACGGGCATATAATGAATGTTGTCTTACTGTAAAGGATATTCCCGTATATTGGCAACTGAGAACCAACAATGCTTCCTTGATTGTCCACGGCATACTTTTTGCTAGCCATTCGTGCCGATGTTAGCAGAGTGAACATGGAAACACTTTCGTCAAGAATCTTCACTCGTTCTTGCTTTCCAGTCCATCGGCGGATAATGTCTTTCCTTCGCTGAAGCTCCTTTTCCGCTATAAATGGACAGGTTTCCTAGTATTATACCGTTTTGCTTATCGTCATTGTTGAAAGTATCATATATAACCATTGCATATCATAACCATTCCAGATCGCAAACACCGACTTCATTACTCGTATGAATAATCTGCACCCAGAATACTACTGACGAAAGTCAAACAGCAACTGCTGAATTGGGTTTCAAATTATCTATAACATTATAGTTGAAAGGTTGCGGAATAATTGAGATGCCATATTGCTGCGGTGCTCTAGTAACAGCAAAACGTAATAAATATGTATGCATGATGAACGGATAGTCTTGTAGATGTGCTACTCCTTACTCAATACTCCTTATAGTGTACCTGTAAGGAGTATTGTAATATTAGCAGGCTAGCAGTCCATCTGCCTGTGTAATGCTAACAAGTAAAGCTTCTGCGCATGCCGTAACTCTTATAAATTATACGCCGCAACTGCACCTACCCGCAGTTGGACTTCGTGGGAAATTTAACGCTTGTAATTTCTCTTGCCAGTTAAAACAATCGTGATTAAATTAGCAATTACAATTGAAACGTGACATATAATCATCGACACGAGGCTACCATGCTTTGAGCTGCAGAAAAAGCGCGGGACGAAAAAAGGCACACGCTACCCTGAACGCTGTGGTTAAGCGGGCGTTTTCGTCAGCGGGATATGAAACAGAACTGGAGCCACCGGGCATTTCGCGTAACGACGGGAAACGACCGGACGGGGTCACGCTGGCACCCTGGGAGCGGGGGAAAATGCTGACTTGGGATGCAACGCGTAGATGCACCGTAGCAATCACTTACCTTGGAGCGACATCAAAGAAAGCGGGCGCAGCGGCGATACAGGCTGAACAGGCGAAAATTACGAAATACCAGTGCATCATGGGGGACTACCTGTTCTGTCCGCTGGCTTTCGAAACCTTTGGACCGTGGGGACCGGAAGCGCACCGTCTGCTGTCCATCCTGGCCAAGAAAATCCACCAGGAAACTGGCGAAAAGCGATCGAAAGAGTTCATTTACCAACGTATAAGTGTAGAATTACAACGGGCCAATGCGATGGCCATAATGGGCACAGCAGCGCCTTCGGCTAACTTGGATGATGTTTTTTCTGTGATTCGGCCCCGACAGGGGCCTTATGTTAATTAATTTCAATGTCCGCACGCTCTTGTAATCTTGTATATTTGACAATTAAAAGGACGGCAAACATCTTGCGTGGAATACAAGTACTTAATGGAACTTCACACTAGTTTGGTGTTTGTGTGACAGACGTGCGTTTGGAGAATGTTGGGGCAAGACCATGAAAACAATGTATCGACACGTTGGGGTCTGTCCGCACACAGCTGTCGTTGTGAGGACGTGCTCAAAGTCGAACTTGTTTTCTACGCTGACCGTGCCTGTCCGCACAAAAACGTGGTCCTGTTGCGATGCGAAAACTGCATTGTCTTCGGCAACGGTGGAGAAACCCAACAAAAGAAGCTGTATAACTGGTACAGGACGCTCTATCCGCACAAAACACATGTCGCAGTATCGAGGTTCTCGGTTACGGAACACGGACGACTTGAACTCAACAGTTCGACGTTCAACAATCCATCCTTGAACACTGTTGACACGTGGCATGTGGGAACAAGAGAACTATCCCCGTTTGAGAAAGAGAACGTGATGAACACGATAAATGGAGCCACCGCGCGAGGAGAGACTACAATATGCGTGTTTTTCACCCATGACTGTGCTAGCTGTCTACTTCTATTTGCTGATTGATTGAGCCGTGAATCGCCCCCACTAAAATGTCCCATAAGTTTACCACTTTGCGATTAAACTCGGTTCCGTGTTTTCCAGCTGGTATAATTAAAATTATTTGGTAAGTACACGATACGAGCCTAAAAAAGAATAAAATACCTGTTGTGCTCGAGCAACACAACCTGAACCTGCATTTCTGTTGCAGTCATGTGCCTATCCAGGGTACTGATAGTTCATGGTACTACCAGTGGTACAGGTACTGGTTCTGGTACTGGTACTGGTACTGGTACTGGTTCTGGTACTGGTATTGGTAATGGCAGTAGTAGTGGTAGTGGTAATGGTAGTGGTAATGGTACTGGTACTGGTACTGGTAGGGGTATTGGTACTGGTACTGGTTATGGTACTGGCAGTGGGCCGCGCCACCAGGTCAAACATATCAACGGACCTCTGTCGATCACAACAGTAAATTTGCAATACAAAATCACAGAAGCAAGAAATAATTTCACGTTGTAATTGTGCCTGACTCATGGGTGATTTCGCGCGCACAGGCTTTGTTGTAAAACTTAATATTAGCTGCAAGCAGTGTAGCCAAGTGTTCTGTTAGCGGGAACGATGTTCCGCGAGAATCAGACTCGAAAACGGTTTTTACTTGTTGAAAACTATATTAAAATTTTCGAAAAGGATAGGCCAACATTATTTCTTTTTCCGTTCGTGCGCGCAATGACCGGTTGTTGCGCAATATGGTAGATAACTTCAAACATATATTCCGAAATCAAAATCCTTATTTCCATCCGATTTGCTTGCGCAATAAATAAATAAATGCGAAAGTATTTGTTAGAAATTTTGATCCGGTTTCACCCAGAAAGGATGACCAGGAAATCACAAAATGTTTTTTACAAAATTATTTGTAAAATTGCACAAGAATGTTTTCAAATTGTTTTTGACTCCGACCTCATCACCATGTGCATGTGCATTTCATGGTGTGTTATCTAACCAAACTGGACAAAAATCAAGATTCTGGTGGCGGAATCTGTCTTTGAGCTTGTTCACCCTATGGCGCGACAACCGGTTATTGCGCGCATGAACGGACAAACAAATAATATAGGTGTATCTTTTTTCAGAAATTTTTTGATATGTTCCTGAACAGTAAAAACAGTGTGCGCAAGCTAGATTCTTGTACACTTTGTTACAGCTTCACGCTCTCGGTGAGCGTCGATTAACTAACCGCGTATGAAAAATTACTGTGCTAATTTTCGTGTCTGATTCTCGCGGATAAACGTACATGCACAGAGGGTGCTCGTGCCAGCTTGCTTGCACTTATAGTATTATGTTTTACACGAAACCAATGCACACGAAATCTTCCATGGATTAGGCACAATTATGTACAAACGTGGAATTATTTCTTGCCTCTATGATTTTTATTCGTAAATCTAGTGTTGTGGTCGACAGAGGTCCGTTCATGTGTTTGGCCTGGTGGTGCGGCCCACTGCCAGTACTAGTACCAATACCACTACCATAACCAGTACCACTACCATAACCAGTACCACTACCAGTACCCGTACCATAACCAGTACCACTACCAGTACCATAACCAGTACCAGTACCATAACCATAACCATTACCATTACCAGTACCATAACCATAACCATTACCAGTACCAGTACCATTAGCGTTACCAGAACCACTACCAGTACCACTGGTAGTACCATGAACTATAAGTACCCGCCTATCCATGCTACTGATTAATATCTCACTAAAAATTAGCATGCACACAACACACATACATGCAATATGTACACTCGTATGGAGTCGTTATCATTCAGGGGCGGCTGTAACAATGAATCATCATCGGGATATTTCGGGGCTCTGTAAAAACACCTTACAAAACAATACTGGTCTGATTCGAAGGTCCATACTAGTGAGGCAAACTCAGCGACGTATCTTGAGGAAGCATACTTCCACCTGATTCGTCTGCAAAAGTAATGTTACATAACAATAACACGGCACTCAGCGTGCTTCAAATAATATAATTTCGACCTGCGTCAAAAAAAGCGCTCTCATCATTGTCTGGCCATCTAATCTGAAAATTCCAATTAGTGTGAAGCCTTTATTATACCGGTTATTAAGCGCGGATCCTGTTTTGTGTGCTATTGAATATCACTGTTGTGGGTCCGGGGTACCCGTACAGAACAAGGGGAATGCACAGATAAACAGCATAGTACAAACCATAAGAATCTACTTCGATGCAAATAATGTTGGTATGCTGTACCAATAGCGCGTTTCGGATTTCGCTACATTTTGTCCATCAGACCATCGCCTTTGTCACGATTCGCTCGGCTTTGCGTTATTGTGGGATTTGGTCTGCTCGGGCTATAGGTAATTAACACCTTCGGATACCGCTTACTCTCAGCAACAGCGTATTGTACAGCAGCAGTTTAAATGAGGTATGGCATAAGCGGTCATGGGATAACGTTGTAAGCTGAAAATCAAAATACCGGTACGGTACAAATTACGATATTGTGTTAGACTACCGTATGATATCATTTTACAACTTCAAGTACAGTGAACGTCTTTCAGATAGAACTAGAATTGCGTTTTACAAAATGGAAGAGACATCAGCCACCGTACAGTGTATGCCGGAGGCAGCCTATCAAAAAAAAGTATCACAATGTTGGCGTCTGTCCGCTGCCGTTGTCAGAATGTCTCCAAGACTGGACTTGTGCTCAACGTTCGTAAAGAGAGCAAGTACAAAAACGTGGTGATGTTGCGATGCGAAAAATGTTATGGCTTCGTCGACGGTAGAGGAAGCCAGCATAAGCAGTTGTATAACTGGTACAGGGCGATCTGTCCTAACAAAAACCATTGTGCGTGGTAATAACTGTTTGGTTATTTGGAGAGCTGAAACAATGGCCTCTTGTGGTGTTTTTATTTTGGTTACCAAACTTGGAGTGCTGAAACAATGGCCTACTATTGTATTATTTATTTGGTTAACTGGCCAGCTGAAAAAATGGCCACCGGTGTTTTGTTTTATTTATTTCTTTTGCTTTTTTAAACCAAGAGATGCATTAACGACTTTTGGGTTATTATTTGTTTGTTACGTGGACAAGTAAACGACGAGCATGCATGGAAATCCGAATATTACAGGCTGAGTTTTAATGGCCAGTAGATTGTGTCTGGGCGACGGGAAATGTTACTGTTTGGAAGATGGAACGTTGTCGGTTACGTCATCTTTGAATTTGGTTACACCTGTGGAACGACGATCGCATTTTGAACTGGATGCCATTCTGCGTAGCAGAGGAAACACACGCATGGCTACCGATCAATGATTGCTGAGTACCAATGGCAGTTATGTTGTGTCTGAACGGGCGGAGAGTAGCAAGGACACGGATTACTATGTGCAGATTTTCGATTGCACGTATATCGAGTCTGGGCGAACCGTACTTACGAATATTTTGGATCGGTCACCTTTAACGACGAGGACGTCGTTACCGTAAGGAGGAGCGTGTCGCGAGGCTAACTAACGGCTGAATAGTTTACTGAGTAAACGGTAAATATGGCCTTGTTAGGACATGAATGAGGG
>JAQGAU010000847.1:0-23259 GCA_034698045.1 Paramacrobiotus richtersi | reverse complement strand
AAAGATTATCGCTGGAACAGTGTAGACGTTCGTCAGGACGACGGCAGTTTCCATTATGGCCGAGTTATCGACTGCACAGACGAAGGACTGTTGATCGATTTCGGCTGCAAGCCCGCCGTTGATCCCCAGTTTGTTCCGTTCGGGCGCATTTACCACACAGCTTGGACATTTACGGACAACAATATAGTAGGGCAATCGGGAGGAGATCTACAGCTGCCCGTAGAAGCTTTGATGCGGCTGAATCCGGACGAGCCAGCCAAATGGTACCCTGCCACGCTTCTTGATCCACAGTTTTATTACGGCTCCACGGGAAGGATTTGTCTGATCAAAACAGTGATACTTCATGGTGATGAGTTGCATATGGCTGGGCGCATTCGGGATCCCCGAGAAGAGGACGCACTGCAGCGATCATTAGTGGAAAAAAGTCATTTCGCCAAGGAAGAAGTGGAACTACCGAGTGGGTTCTCCCCTGGTTCTCCATCCCCGGGACCGTACAAATCGGACGCTATCGGGCAGTCATTGGTCGACAACTTCTACAAGAATTGCTTGGCAAACTGGATGTTTGCAACGCATGTTGACGGAAATTTTCTCCATGTTGTGAAAAAGACTGAGCGGTATCGTCGCAAATTCGATCGGTATTATCGTGAGAGCTGTCCCATACTGAAGGTGCGTTATGTGTACTTGGTATGAATATCGTATTTTATTCTTAACCCCCTAATAATTTTTATCTTTTCCGGCGTTCCATTCTTGGAAGAATTCATTTTGTTTTTTATTCTCGTTGGTTTGCTGAACTTTTTTTGTTCAACTATGTACAATGAACTGGAGAAGAGTGTACTGAAAGTAGGTGGTAAAACAGCACGTAGGAAATGTATAAAAGCGGACGATTAGTTATCCCACAGGAACATAATAGCAAAGTGTTAGTCCTTTCGGCTTCCAAGCCTGACAGGCAGAACGTGGACGCAGGTGCACACAAAGAGTACCACTTGCGCATTTTAGGGGGATACACTGCGACGTCTGTTGGAAGCGCCGCCCGCCACGAGTCGATCTGTGCAGCAGCAAAAAGTATCGTGTGATTCCCAGTCAGATCCTGAAGTGTCACCGCTGGGCGTTCTTCCCAGTCAGATTTTGGCGGACACTTTCCAGTACTTGGACAGTGTAGAGCAAGCAAAGTGCCGGCGAGTGTGCCCCCACTGGTACTGCATTCTCACCTCAGGTGACGTGATGCGGATGCTAAATTTGCCGAAAAAGTCTGGGGTGGTCGCGAACCCAGTCTGCCTCTTAAAATCCTGGAAGAAGAACACGAAGATCGTCATCAATAACAGCTCAGAATACGAGTCATATAACCAGAGGGCGAACCGCGATTATGTTTCCCACATGGGATGCGGCGGGCAGTTGTTCCGGTGTGTTATGAAAGAGAAGGAATTTTCTACTTTGGATGTGATGGTTTTGGCCAGTATCTCTTCGCGGCGGATGTGGACGTTCCACGACGGCTTTGACCATTCGGTTCATTTCTCTCGTGCCATGCAGGATATTTGCGATGAACTGAACGCGTTGGCTCGGGTGTGCCGTACACTGCTATTGAAGGATGTAACGGTGGCGTTGATGGGAAAAATCGACGAACGGTTAGTTATTGAGATTCCCCGGGGACGAATTGTTGGGAAGCTGTGTGCTGAAGATTTGTGGGCTAAACTGGACAGTGGTCTGCCGGCTGTGACGGACGCGGATCGGAGGTGTTTCCTGGAATATCTCGCGGATGGCGCGGGTACGGGCTTGAATCTGGAGCTGGTGCAGGTAAGCAATAACTAGTAGGATCGCCGATTGGCGTTTTTCTTCTTGGTAAATCACTTGGTGAACAGATAATGGATAGATATGGATGGGGTATTTGAATCTTGTGATTGCATATATCTGGCATAATCCGTGTTGTTCCGGTATGTTCAAGATGGTGCTGAAGCTCCTTAAGAAATTAGAAAGCTTGCGTTTTTCTGAATTTCAGCTTCTCGCTCTTGGGCTTACTAGAATACATCGAACGATGGTTTAGTCATTCAGGAATTCGGTATTTGCAGATTCTGAATGAGCGTCAAGGTTGTGATCCCCGCGACAACAACCGGTGCCGCGGGGTCTTTTGGACTGCCGATGATTTGGCCACACTGGACTGGGGAAAGCTGAGCAAGTTCACGGCGCATAGTCTGCTCAAGGCTGCTTCTTATGAGACGTTTGTCGTCAAGCTGACGTTGTAATCTTCTGCGTAGACTGAAGACTTGTCGAACAAGTGTTACTAGCCTTTAGACATGTCTCTCCTGAAATCATACTTTATTTTTTAGAATTTTCGGCTAGCTTTTGGTTTACCTCAACCTGTGTTACTAAATGTTGTGACTGTCGAGTTACAAATCTCTTTTAATTTGCGTTTTACGGTTAACTGTGTTATTTCTGGTAAATTGGATCAAATGGATTGGGTACATATGGTCGGTTTATTGTCGTCCTTTTAGTTTACTTTTCGGATTATTTTGGAGTATGTCTTTGGTCAGTTTCTAAATGAGAATTAAATGTTCCGAAATCTTAATCGGTCTGACAGCGCGTATCTCAACTACAACATAATCGATGGCTCAAAGATCAGAAACAATATGGTTCGCTGTCTTTCGTAGATCGCCTACCACGGAGTAGAAACAGACAGGATCCAAGGCAGGATTGCTTCCCTGCCGTTGACGTCGGTAAAGGAATACACCTGGGTAAGAAGCAATAACCTGCAGCCATGGTACGAGAAACATCTACACATATGCACACGTGCTGGTGTTGTTACGCTTGACATTTGCGTTAAAAACACATCGGCATATTCGTGAAAATAGTTGATAATACATGTCTTCCTTTGGTATTTGCGGTAGTAGACTAGTAGCACAACATGGGCCAAGAAACAAACTGTCGCCCAGAATAAACCGGACATCTTCGAGTTCTAGCGTTTGTAACTAATCGGTCATTCAATACACCATATAAAAAAATCAAACGGGATCTGACCATTACGGCATTCATGATGGCATAAGCATATATGCACAGGTATATATCGTGCACGAAAGATAGCTCTTCTCCGAAGTAAGGCCATATACCGTATCACAACAGTTAAATATACGACTCGCGAGGACAAAGGGAGAGTTAAACAATTACATGATATGGTTTCTTCCAAGAAGAAAGGATGTGCGAATACCGTTCAGTTTCCATCTACGGATGCAGTTACGCAATACCCCGGAACTGCTGACGACACGACTCGGAATCCGTGCACAAGCCAAACCAGTACAGTCACTACAGTGCCCTGCCAGTGCAAAGTACACTCTGCCATACAGATACATAAACAATTAAATTTATATATTCTGGCGAACTGTCGCTTTGACCGTTCTTATTTTGGAAACCGAAAAACTAAATATGCCTTTCCTCAGCAAAAATTATCACTGGAACAATGTGGATGTTCGTCAGGAAGACGGCAGTTTTCATTATGGCCGAGTTATCGACTGCACAGACGAAGGACTGATGGTTGATTTTGGCTACAAGTCTTCAGTTGATCCCCAGTTTGTTCCGTTCGGACGCATTTACCACACAGTTTGGAGTTTTGCAAACAATATGGTGGAAGGACTGGAAGAAGGTCCACAACGGCCCGTAGAAGCTTTGATGCGACGGAATCCAGACGAGCCAGCCAAATGGTACCCTGCCACGCTTCTTGATCCTTTCGCGGGAGGGCGTGGCCTATTTAGAACAGTGACAGTCCATGGTGCCCTGTTGGATATGGTTGGTAGAACTCGCATTCGGGATCCCCGGGAAGAGAACGCACTGCCTCGATCGTTAGTTGAAAGCACTCATTTCATGAGGGAAGAAGTCGAATTACCGAGTGGGTTGTCACCTGGTTCTCCATCACCGGGACCTTACAAATCAGACGATATCGGGCAGTCATTGGTCAACAACTTTAACACAAATTGCTGGGGACAATGGATGTTTGCAACGCATGTTGTCGGAAACGTTCTCCACGTTATAAAGAAGACAGATCGGTATCGTCGCAAATTCGAGCGGTATTGCTGTCAGAGATCTCCCAAACTCGAGGTACGTTGTATGAACGTGGTATTAATATCGCAGTTTATAGCGGCCTTGGTTTCTCTCAAACTATTCTTTCCGACATCCCGTTTTGGAAAGAATTAATATCGAATTCGTTTTCATTTCCCTTTGTTGAGCTTTTTAATTATGTTCTTGTGAAGAGTCCGCCAGACCCGCAGCTGTCTACAGTTAAGTCTGGAGAAGTGTGCTAAGGTAGATAACAGTACCAGATACTGAAACCCGGGAAAGATAAATAAAAACTCGTCAGTGGTAAAAACTAGAAAACAACCGGTGGGAAGTGGTGCCGTATCAAAACGCTCGGTAACACGAGCGGCTAGGTATCGAACAGTAATACAATATCAGAGTGTTATTCCATTCAGCCTCCGAGCCTGACAGGCAGAACATGACCGCTGAATCGTTGATGCACGCAAAAAGAGATCAAATATATCTTCTAAATTTTAGGGGGATACACTGCGACGTCTGTTGGAACCGCCGTCCGCCATGGGTCGATCTGTGCAGCAGCAACAGGCGTCGTCTGATTCTGAGTCCGATCAAGAAGTGTCAGCCCTGGACGTTCTTCCCCGCTGCAGTCTGGTGGAGACTTTCCAGTTCTTGGACGGTGTAGAGCAAGCAAAGTGCCGACGGGTGTGCTCCAACTGGAACGGCATTCTAACCTCGGCTGACGTGACTCAGATGTTATATCTGCACCAGACGCACAATCGGAACTATTCTTCCCGAGTGGCCTGCAGCGGACGATTGTTTCTTTGCATTATGAAAGAAAAGGAAGTTTCTGCGTTGGATGTGATGGTACTGGCTAATCCGTCCACATTGGCCACAAAGAGGCCGATGTGGACGTTCCTTGAAGGTCACGAACATTTCTCTCTTGTGATCCAGAATCTGTGCGATGAACTGAATGGATTGGCTCGGGTGTGTCGTGCTCTACTTCTGAGGGACGTAAGGCTGGCGGTCCTGGGACGGACTCATGACCGGTCAATCATTATTCGGATTCCTCAGGCACGGATTGTTGGGAATCTATGTGTTGAAGATATGTGGACTAAACTGGACAATGGTCTGCCGGCTGTAACGGACGCGGATCAGGTGTGTTTCCTGGAATATCTCGCGGATGCCGCTGGTACGGATTTGAATCTCGATCTGGTGCAGGTGAGGAAAATCTAGCAGGGTCGCAGATCGACGAAATTGTTTGGTAATTTACCTGGTATTATTGGGCGAATTAAAGTCTTCCTTTTAAAAGATGTCAGTGTTTCGCTATTGGGCGTAATTTGTTATACATAGATACACGGAACGATAGGCGATTGTTCAGTCAATCCGGAAATTTGGTCTTTGCAGATTTTGAATGAGCGCCAAAGTGGTGACCCCCGCGACAACAACCAGTGCCGTGGAGTGGTATGGACTGTCGATGATTTGACCACATTGGACTGGGGAAAACTGAGCAAATTCACGGCGCATAGTCTGCTCAAGGCCGCGTCTTACGAGACGTTCGTCGTTGATGTGACGTTGTAGAATGCTGGCTGGTCTGAAGCATATTTGCAACTAACCTCTTGAATAAGAAGAGCAACTAACCTCTTGAATGTTTCGTCGAAATGGGTGGTTCGTCCTTCAAATGTTCCTTTTAGAATATGATAATTTGAATATGACTCTTGGGTGATTGGGTAACTGCGGCTGACTGAAATTTTGCAGTACCATTGATCATGAGGGCCCGGGTCACATCGTTTGTAAATTCTGGGTATACTTTTGTCCACGAAATTATCGTATGATTTTTGACCTTTGACTAAATTGTTCGCTGAGCATTTTAATAAATTAGTAAAGATCAAACTTCGGGCACATGTAGAGTGATAATTTATCCTAACAGTACTTGATGTCACCGAATTTAATCGTACGGTTTAGGTCATGCACACTGCAAGCAAGAGGTAAGCAATAAACATGCTGCTGCAGACTACTACAAATTCATATATTATGTATGTATTCATATATGTACCCCCAAAATTTAAATCATTATTATTTAGCGGATTGTCCCAACCAAATTAATTTGTTCCTCAACGTGGAAGATTGATCATGACCAGGTCATCGAGATTGATAACTTACTTATTTATGCAATCGTTCTTATAAAAATGATGTATGCAAATCGATAATGCACATAACCTTGCTGCTATATTTCTTTATATTAATATTCTCGGTTCGCTCAGTATCAGTACGGCTTTCTCGCTGAAAACACTTCCTAATACTGTATTACGAGCCACTTTGAGAATGGTCTGATTTAAAGAAGTGGATACAGTTTTTTTTACTGGTAATAACTAACGTAAATGTCCCGTGGCCCACACGGCAGCTTCAGGGCGCTACCTAACTGCAGCCGCCCCCGCAGACGGTAGTGTTTACAGCTCACGTAGGCGGCTGGCGGATTCTGCACGTTTTACTTTCGCCTTCAACTCTCCGAGACTTGAGAAAAACTTTCGTTTCCAGCTCTGAAATCGTCGTTTATATAACCGAAAATGCCTTTTCTGAACACTGATTATCGATGGAATAGCGTAGACATTCGTCAGGACGACGGCACTTTCCATTATGGCCGAGTTATCGACTGCACAGACGAGGGACTGATGGTTGATTTTGGCTACAAATGATGTAACAAATCCACAGCTGATCCCCGATTTGTTCCGTTCGGGCGCATTTACCACACAGTTTATACTTTTTCCCACGACAATATAGTGGAAGGATTAGAAGGAGATCTACAGCTGCCCGTAGAAGCTTTGATGCGACGGAATCCAGACGAGCCAGCCAAATGGTATCCTGCCACGCTTCTTGATCTTTTGGAGGGATCGGTCTAATCAGAACAGTCCATGGTGCGGTGTTGGATATAGTTGGTAGAAATCGCATTCGGGATCCCCGGGAAGAGAACGCACTGCCTCGATCGTTAGTGGAAAACGATCATTTCGCGAAGGAAGAGGTGGAACTACCGAGTGGGTTCTCCCCTGGTTCTCCATCTCCGGGACCGTACAAATCGGACGCTATCGGGCAGTCATTGGTCGACAACGTTAACAAGAATTCCTGGGGAAACTGGAAGTTTGCAACGCATGTTGACGGCAATGTTCTCCATGTGGTGAAGAAGACGGATCGGTATCGTCGCAAATACGATCGGTATTATTGCGAGAGCCGCCCAAAGCTTCAGGTATATTGTGTCCTTGTATCAATCAACCTTGTATAAATATTTCGGAAAATATCCTTCCGGCTTACCATTCCAATTTCTCGAGAAAATTTATATTAAAATTTTTTCCGTTCTGAGTTTTCTGGTCTTGCTGATGCGTCCGCAAGTTCCCCGGTTGTCTACAGTTAATACGTGAGGAGTATGCTAAAAGTAGATACTGAAACTCGAGAAAGTTAAATAATGACTCATCAACTGGTGGGAAGTCACCCGGAAGTGAAATAAAAACTGGATTGTTATACGAACGACTAATTGTTGAACAGCAATATAATTTTAAAGTGTTAATCTATTCAGCTCTGAGCCCGAGAGGCTGAACGTGCTAGGACCGCTGATACACGCAGAAAGGGATTAAGCATTTCTTCCGAATTTAGGGGGATACACTGCGACGTCTGTTGGAGCCGCCGCCGCCCGTCATGGGCCGAACTGTGCCTCTGCAACAGGTGTCGTCGGATTCCCCGTCCGATCCGGAAGTGCCAGCGCTGGACGTTTTCCCCAGCCCTATTCTGGCTGAAACTTTCCAGTACTTGGACGGTGTCGAGCGTGCCAGGTGCCGGCGGGTGTGCGCCAACTGGAACTGCATTCTGACCTCAGCTGACGTGACGCGTATGTTATATCTGCCCAAAAGGTATAGAAGGGTCACCGGACCAGTGTGCCTTCTAAAATCGTGGAATCAGAACACGAAGATCGTCATCAATACCACTTCAGAGTACGAGTCCATTCACCGGACGCAGAACAGGGATTATTCTTCCCGAGTGCCCTGCGATGGACGATTGTTTCGGTGCATTGCGAAAGAGAAGGAATTGGCTGCGTTGGATGTGATGGTGCTGACCTATTCGTCCGCATCCTCGCGGCTGTTGTGGACATTCTTTGACGGCCATGAAGCTTTCTCTCGTGTCATCCGGAATATGTGCAATGAACTGAATGCGTTGGCTCGGATGTGCCGTACTCTGCTACTGAAGGACGTAACGATGGCGGTGACGGGACGGCATCACGAACGGTTAATTAATATTAGGATTCCTCGGGGAAGGATTACTGGGAATCTGTGTGCCGGAGATGTATGGGCTAAAATGGACAATGGTCTGCCGGCTGTGACCGACGCGGATCGGGAGCGTTTCGTGGAATATCTCGCAGATGGCGCGGGTACGGACTTGAATTTGCAGCTGGTGCAGGTGAGAATACACTAGTAGGGCCACAGATTATAAAGTTGCTGTATTGCTGAATGCTTGGAAGGATAAACAATTGTTTAGTCAAGTCAGGAATTCGGCTTTTACAGATTTTGAATGAGCGCCAAAGCGGTGATCCCCGCGACAACAACCGGTGCCGCGGAGTTTTCTGGACTGCCGATGATTTGGCCACTTTGGACTGGGGAAAGCTGAGCAAATTCACTGCCCATAGCCTGCTCAAAGCTGCTTCGTACGAGACGTTTGTCGTTGTGCTGACGTTGTGAAATAGTTTCGTGAGCCGAAGCAGTGCGGAACAGGTGTTACTAATATAAAATTTTGTAAGTCTCTCCTGAACTGAGCGGTTTATAACTGTCCTTTAGTTAGTTTACCGGATTCGAGTATGTCTTTGATTGGTTTTCTTGCTGCACATTCTGGCTGACAGACATTTTGCAGTATATTATGAAGATTGTGACGAACTGTTGTATACTCTGTCTGCTGTTAGAATTGTTGCGGGAATCTTTGTTTGGTTGTCGATCTGCGACGCACCATTTGCAGGAAACTTTAATAAAGTACTGGTAGTTACTATATAAATAATTTAGCTGCATTCGTGTCAGTACTGATTTGGGATGCGGCGAGGTCACACATCAGGATTGCAGTACTTTCTAATTTCGGCATTAGTTCAGAAACCTGCCTATTGGAAGCGTAAAATTATTACGGCGTATTAATATCTTTCGCAAGTTTATCATCATATACTCGCAGTTGATCACTCTGTTCTCTTGCGTCGTAATTCGAGTGCAGCCCAAACCGCTACCGTTCAGTTCGCAAAAGGAATACAACTGAACAAATTGCAATAGAACCACCGCCGATGGAATGAGGAAAATCAACACATCTGTTGCTGTGGTACGGTCACGCCTGAAATTCGCGTTGAGAACACGTCGGCTTGTTTCTAAAATTTGTCGGCAACACTTACATGCTCTACTACAACCGCGATCCCTCATACTGTAATACCTATTTTGCGGTTGTACACTTGTAGTAACATAAAGATAACAACCAGGCTTTCGCACAGTACAAACCGAACATTTTCTTACACTTGTTATAACGATAGGGCGTTGATAATTAATCGGTCGTACAACTACACCACAAACTAGTTAGGAAAATATTCAATTGGGAGCTGACCATGTAACGCGGTATTGGTGATAGCATGGGTAAACAAATATTAATTTTACGGTGCAGGAAAGATAGCCGAAGGGCCCCTGGTAAACACTTGTTCGGATTAATGAGTGCTGTTCGAAACAGACTGACCATCAGAAGGTTCGCAATTTATGCAATGAACGGAGTTTGCAGTGGCCTTTGCAAAGGCTCACTGAAATGAAAGCGATTGTTGCAATATGCAACGAAACAGAAGCAGAAATCGTTATTATCGTAACAAATGTCGCATAGTGACCAAAGACAAGTTACAGCAAACAATCGCAATCCCTTGACGCTAACGGTATGAATTTAGTTTGGGTTAGTTTTAAGAGATGTCCACACTTATTTGACAAATGATGTTCTACGTACATATTTTTTGTATCTGGTTTTAAGTTAGATGCTAACATCTTAAACACTTCCGCTTTTTTAAATGATCTTTCTTTGTAAGTTTACCATAGAATATAGATAATTGTCTCTTGGCATTTTTAATCGTTTTTTTCTCCAAAGGTAGTAGTAGTATAAATGACTGTACCTTGTTGGAAATATTTCTTTTATCGCTTACATTAATCAGCAAAGTATGTAGGCTAATAAAAAATTTTCGAAACAAAGGTAGTTACCAGTGATTGCATAGGCGCGAAATTCGAAAACGAGTGCACAAACCAGTGCGGTGCAGTGCCCAATCGCGAAGCCAATAATCGCCGCCTTTTATCGCCCCGCTACACGCACGTGACTGCACTTATGCACGTTGCGACGGTGCACATTTCGTTTCCGAACTAATTACAATCAGGAAGCAGATGATCAGAATGCAGCAGAATGCTGATATTCATTCGAAACCGCGAAATTATCGTTTTAAATTTGACAGTTCCTTGTTTTAAAAAAACTGAACATGCCGTTTCTCAGCGGAGATTATCGCTGGAACAGTGTAGACGTTCGTCAAGACGACGGCAGTTTCCATTATGGCCGAATTATCGACTGTACAAACGAAGGACTAATGATTGATTTTGGCTACAAGTCCGCAAATGATCACCGATTTGTTCCGTTCGGGCGCATCTACCACACCGTTTGGACTTCTTCCGTCAGCAACATAGTTGATGCACTGGAAGGAGATCTGGAGCAGCCCGTAGAAGCTCTGCTGCGACTGAATCCAAACGAGCCAGCCACATGGTACCCTGCCACGCTTCTTGATCGACAGCTCTATTACTCCTCCACGTCAAAGATTGGGCTGGTCAGGGCAGTGGCACTTCACGGCACGGTGTTCGATATGCTGGAAACAAATCGCCTTCGGGATCGCCGGGAAGAGGACGCACTGGCTCGATCATTACTGGAAAAGAGTCATTTTATGAAGGAAGAAGTGGAATTGCCGAGTGGGCTTGCCACTGGTTCTCCATCTCCGGGACCTTACAAATCGGACGATGTCGGGCAGTCATTGGTTGAAAACTTTAACAAGAGTTCTAGGGGATTCTGGATGTTTGCAACGCATGTTGACGGAAACGTTCTCCACGTTGTGAAGAAGACCGATCGGTACCGTCGCAAATTCGATCGGTATTGCTGTGATAGTTGTCCCAAACTCGAGGTACGTTGTAACTTGTATGAATATCGGATGTTCGTCTTCTTCGCCAGCTTGTTTTATAATAAAGGTTTCCTGCAGAACTGTCCTTTCCAGAGTTCCATTCACGGAAGAATTGATATTAATTTCTTAAGTAATAAGTTATCGCTTGTTTGCTAAACTTTATGGTCTGCTGCTATCTGCAATTGATTCGGAATACTAAAACCAGAAAGGTAAATAAATAATAACTCGGCAGTGGTGAAAAGAAACCGGAAGTAGAATACAAAACGGACCGCAATACACGAGCTACGATTTCTTGAAGCATAATACAATATATTACCGTGCTAATTTTACTGTGCTAAAATTTGTTAATCCATTCAACCTGTTAGCCTGACAGGCAGAGTATGGCCGCTGATGCACGGAAAAGGTGACCAGATATCATATTTTCCGAATTTTAGGGGAATACACTGCGACGTCTGCTGGAAGCGCCGCCCGGCATGGGCCAGCAGTTGACTCAATTACCGTCCGATTCTCAGGCCAAACTCCTGCCCCATTCCGATCAAGAGGTTTCAGCGCTGAACGTTCTTCCCAGACCTATGCTGGTAGAAAGTTTTCAGTACTTGGACGGTGTAGAGCAAGCAAAGTGCCGGCGAGTGTGCACCAACTGGAACGGGATTCTCTCCTCGGCTGATGTGACGCGCATGTTATATCTGCCTAAAAAGCTTGAGAAAGTCGCCAGTCCCGTCTGCCTTTTGAAGTCGTGGAATCACAACACGCAGATCGTCATCAGTACCGGCGCCGAGTACGAGTCCACGCACCGGAAGGACAATCGACGGTATGCTTCCAGAGTACCATGCAGCGGGCGATTGTTTCGGTGCATCATGAAAGAAAAGGAATTTTCTGCGTTGGATGTTGTGATTCTGGCCAGTAGCTACTCGCGGCGAATGTGGACATTTTATGCAGGCAGAATTGAGCCTTTCTCCCTGGTCAGTGTAATCCAGCATATTTGCGATGAACTGAATGCGTGGGCTCGGATGTGTCGTACCCTACTTGTGAAGGATGTAACGGCATCGTTGATGGGAAGGGCTGCCGAAGGGATGGTTATTCACATTACTCGTGGACGGATTGCTGGGAATCTGTGCGCTGAAGATTTCTGGGATAAGATGGACAGTGGTCTGCCGGCTGTGACGGACGGGGATCGGGTGTGTTTCGTGGAATGTCTCGCGGATGCCGTGGGTTCGGGCCTGAATCTCGAGCTTGTGCAGGTGAGAAAAACTTATCAGGATCGCAAATTTATGTTTTCTCTTGGTATTCAGTGCGGGAACGTTGTATGAGAACCGAATTGGAATAGAATCATACTATACACAACCTGACACCGTTACATAAAATTTGACGTTGGCCTTGAAGCGCAATATCGCGCAGTAAAATCCACCCGGAACACGGTTGGCACTGAAAATTTGTGGAAAGGTGTAGCAATAATATTTAAACGATTCGATTGCGTTTGGTAAGCAACGATTGTTTATTCAATCAAAAACTTGGCCCTTGCAGATTTTGAATGAGCGTCAGAGTGATGACCCTCGCGGCAACAACCAGAGCCGCGGGGTCGTTTGGACTGCCGATGATTTGGCCACTTTGGACTGGGAAAAACTGAGCAAATTTACAGCGCATAGCCTGCTCAAAGCCGCTTCGTACGAGACGTTTGTCGTTGTGCTGACCTTGTGAATTTTTACGTGAGCTGAAGCCTTGCGAAACAGGTTTTACTAACATTTTGGAATAATATGTCTTTCTTTGAGCGGTTTATGGTCGTCTTTTATTTGGTTCTGTTTTGAACTAGAATATGCCTTTGATTTCTGGGTACAGACTGTGGCTGACGGTCATTCTGCAGTAAATAATGAAGGTTGTCGATTGCTTTTATACTGTCTGCTGTGGGCAGTTTCACAAAATCTTCGTATGGTTTTCGATGTGCGTATCTATGTGCGCTGATAGCGAAGAAGTTCTTGTATTAAATTATTAGTTCAGCTGCATTCTTTGGCGTACAGTCACGTATTCCTTCGCGATGTAGCGATTTCGGGCAGCAGGATATATTTTTCAAGTTCGGTGTCTCAGATACAGTACCAATCGATTGCACAAAGGTCAGAAACAATACAGTTTACTGTATGTAGAAACAGAAGAGAGGATCCGGCAGTGGTTTCATACTTTATAGAGAACAGTATTCTGAGAATCTGATACATCTATATGTCACAATGGCATGAACCCGCCACATTCAATGTGGCACATTGTTAACTGATCGCGCTGGTACATGAGAACGTGCACCACGTTTAAATCCGTGCACTGGTGCACAAAAACCCAGTGCGGTGCCGTGCATGCAGGCATAGCCATCCCCCGACACCCGTGCACCGTATGACGACACGCGTGCACCGTATGACGTCCGAAGCACATTTTCGTAGACTCTAATTCAGAATCATTATTCAGAATCGTCATTAAATGACATTAATTTCTGATATTCACATGAACGGCGCAATTGTTGTTTTAGACTTTCAGCCGTATTTGTGTTGAGAACCGGAAAACTAAATATGCCTTTTCTCAGCAAAAACTATCGCTGGAACGGTGTAGACGTTCGTCAGGACGACGGAAGTTTCCATTATGGCCGAGTTATCGACTGCACCGACGAAGGACTGATGATTGATTTTGGCTGCAAGTCCGCAAATGATCCCCGATTTGTTCCCTTCGGACGAATTTACCACACAGTTTATACTTTTTCTTACGACAATACGGAAGCACTAGTAGGAGATCCGCAGGTCCCTGTGGAAGCTTTGATGCGACTGAATCCGGACGAGCCAGCCAAATGGTACCCTGCCACGCTTCTTGATCGACAGTTCTATTACGGCTCAACGGGAAAGATCGGTCTGATTAGAACAGTGACAGTCCACGGTGCGGTATTGGATATGCTTTGTAGATTTCGCATGCGGGACCCCCTGGAAGAGGACGTCCTGCCTCGATCATTGGTAGAAAACAATCATTTTGCGAAGGAAGAAGTGGAACTACCGAGTGGATTCTCCTCTGGCTCTCTGTCCCCGGGACCGTACAAATCAGACGATATCGGGCGGTTATTGGTCGACAACTTCAACAATAATTCCAGGGGGAACTGGATGTTTGCTACGCATGTTGATGGAAATATTCTCCACGTTGTCAAGAAGACGGATCGGTATCGTCGAAAATTCGAGCGGTATTACTCTGAGAGCTGTCCCAAACTCAAGGTATGTTGTACCTTGTATCTGGTATTAATATCGTATTTGCTCCTCTATGACGGTTTTATATTATACTAAGGCTTTCCTGAAACTATCACTTCCGGCGTACCATTCTCGAAAGAATTAATATTAAATTTCGTTTTCGCTGGTTTGCCGAGCTCGATCCTGCGGATGCGTCCGCAGGTCTTTATAAATGCTAAAGTAGATACTGGAACATGAGAAAGATAATTATAACTCCTCGGTGCTATAAAAACAGCCATCAGGAAATGTAAAAAAAACGGACTGTAACAGGAGCGACTAGTTATTGAACAGCTGTTATTATCAACAGTGCTAAAATATCACAGTGTTGATCTATTCATTCTCCGAGCATGACTGGCAGAAGGCAAAAAAAGCTCAAATAATTCTTCCAAATTTTAGGGGGCTACACTGAGACGTCTGTTGGAAGCGCCGCCCGCCCTGGGCCGATCTGTGCCTGTGCAACAAGTGTCGTCTGATTCCCAGTCCGATCCAGAAGTGTCAGCGCTGAGCATTTTCCCCAGCCCTATTCTGGCCGAAACTTTTCAGCATTTGGATGTTGTCGAGCAAACCAAGTGCCGGCTGGTGTGCGCCAACTGGAACTGCATTCTGACATCGGTTGATGTCACTCGGATGTTACACCTGCCCAGAAAGTTTGGGATGGTCGGCAGCCCAGAGTGCCTTTTGAAGTCATGGAATAAGAGCACGAAGATCGTCATCAATACCAGCGCAGAGTACGAGTTCTTTCACCGGACACATTACGCTTCCAGAGTGGCCTGCAGCGGACGATTGTTTCAGCGCATTATGGGAGAAAACGAATTTTGTGCGCTGGATGTGATGGTTTTGACCGGGCCGTCCACATCCGCCCCTTCGCCGCCGATGTGGACGTCCTCTAACGGTCATGAACACTTCTCTCGAGTAATCCAGAATATGTGCGATGAACTGAATGGGTTGGCTCGGGTGTGTCGTACTCTGCTACTGAAGGACGTAACGATGGCGGTGACGGGACGGACTTACGAGCGGCTGATTACCATTCGGATTCCTCGGGGACGGATTACTGGGAATCTGTGTGTTGAAGAAGTATGGAATAAATTGGACAGTGGTGTGCCGTCTGTGACGGACGCGGATCGGGTGTGTTTCATGGAGCATCTCGCGGATGGCGCGGGTACGGACTTAAATCTGGAGCTGGTGCAGGTGAGGAACACATAGCAGGATGGTAGATTGACTGGTTTTTTTGGCAATTCAGTGGGTATAATGAGTTTGCGAACGTCGTATATGAGCCAAAATGGAACACATAGCCAATATCGTTGCATAAGACTTGCTGTTCATTTAAGCGCAGTAGGCCCCACCCGAAACACGGTAAGTGCTGAAAATCTAAATGATTGTGGAACGACATGCCTGTAACATATTTAAACAGTCTTTTTGCGTTTAGTAGGCAAATTCTTTTGTTTCGCTGTGTCGAGTTGTATGCTAAAGCTCCTGGAGAAGTTAAAAATTTCGTTTTTATGATGACCAGGTTCTCGCTTTTGTGCGTAAGTTACGCAGCGTAACTACTGTATTGCGAAGTACATGGAACGATAGAAGGTTGTTCAGTCATTCATGAATCTGGTCTTTGCAGATTCTGAATGAGCGCCAAAGCGGTGACCCCCGCGACAACAACCGGTGCCGCGGAGTCGTCTGGACTGTCGATGATTTGGCCAGTTTGGACTGGGCAAAGCTGAACAAATTCACCGCGCATAGCCTGCTCAAGGCCGCTTCGTACCAGACGTCAGTCGTTGTGATCACGTTGTAAATTGCAGCGTCAGCTGAATCCGTGCGGAACAGGTGTTGCTAGCATTGTGGATATCTCTCCTGGGTGATTTATGGTCGGCCTTTATTTAATTTTTCTCTGGGTTAGAATATGCGTTTCTGGGTACAGATCGCGGCTGACTGACATTTCGCAGTATGTACACTGCAGGTTGTTTGATTCTTTTATACCTTGTCCGCTATGAGAAATTTTGCAAAATTTCTGTATGGTTGTCGATTTGCGACGTATCGTTCGCCGATAACGTTAGCGAAGAAGTTCTTGCCTTGAGCTGCCTTCATTGGCGTAGTCATGTACTGGTTCGGGATGCGGTTATTTCGGACAGAAAGGCTTTATTTTCAATGAGGAATTTAAGCGCCGCACGACTCCTGATCATTTTACTACTGGTAGCAAGCGGAGCGGAGAATAACCGAAACCCAAAAGTGTTAAGCTGCACAGTGCGCTTTACGCCTGCTTAAATTCCTTAGTTTATGTATCGAAACTACTGAACCACAAATACAACACAATCAATTGCACAAAGGTCAGAAACAATACGGTTGACCATATTCGTAAATCGTCTAACACGAAGAAGAAATACGTAGAGACGATCCGACAAGGGTTTCCGAGAACCTGTTTGCATATATGGAACCATGATGGTAATGGTGGTATGAACCATGTGTGAACAAGAGGCGTCCACCAGATCGCCACCCTTTGCCGTAAAACAAGTCACAAAGGAAAAAGCTAACATTTTCCCACTGAATAGCAGGCTGCCTTGCCCTTGACTGTTCGATTTCCCTGGTCTCTGAGTTCGCGAAAGTAATCCGAGAACGCATAGGCTTGATTCTACTGGTGTTCGCCGTAGTCCTTGCCTTACACGTCGTAAATCGGATTTCACAAACAGTATAAATTTACCAGGACTATGGAATGAGGAAAACCAACGCATGTGTTGCTGTGGTAAGGTCAAGGAAATTCGCACCGTCAACACATCGGCCTGTCTGTGAAATTTATCGACGACGATAAGGTAAGGGTAGGCAGTAAACATACTGCTGGATCGAACAACAGGTACAGTGAAAAACCGTAAGCACTTGTTGTTTTAAATTCAACTTGTATCAATTTTCAAACTCCGCAAACAGAACAACCTTTACATCACTGTTTTACTTAATATTATGATCTGTTTTTGACCTACATGTTCAGACTACAGTACATCCGCAAACTAAGGTCACTGTTGTTCTTTAACAGATGCCGCTGTGGAAATCGAAGAACTTTTCTATATTCTATTATAGCTTCTCGATATCAGTACTGGCGCGGCTTCCTCGCTGAAAACGCTTCCGATCGCCATTTGTACAGAGGATGCAGTTCTTCGTTAGCTACGTAAATGCCCCATGGCGCACAGGGCAGCTTGATGGTGCCACGTAACTGCAGCCGCCCCTGCAGACGGTAGGGCTTACGGCATTTTAGGCGGATCCACGAATTCTGCACTTTTGCAGCAGTTGCTCTTGGCCTCGCCGAAGAAAACTGTCGTTTCTATCTTGCTGTTTCGGATTTTGATAACCGAATATGCCTTTTCTGAACAGTGATTATCGATGGAATAGTGTGGACGTTCGTCAAGACGACGGGTTTTTGCATTATGGCCGAGTTATCGACTGCACTGACGAAGGACTGATGATTGATTTTGGCTGCAAGTCCGCAGCTGATCCTCAGTTTGTTCCATTTGGGCGGATTTACCACACAGTTAGGACTTTTTCGTACAACGATCTGGAACCACAGGAAGGAGATCTACAGCTGCCCGTAGAAGTATTGATTCGACTGAATCCAGATGAGCCAGCCAAATGGTTTTCTGCTACGCTTCTTGATGGACAATTCTGTGACGGCTTCAGGGGAAGGATGGGTCTAATCAGAACAGCGACAGTTGGTGCGGTGATGCTTGGAACAAATCGCATTCGGGATCCCCGGGGAGAGGACGTACTGCCTCGGTCATTAGTGGAAAAAAATTATTTTATGAAGGAAGAGGTGGAACTACCGAGTAGGCTCTCCACTGGCGCTCCATCCCCGGGTCCATACAAATCGGACGATGTCGGGCAGTCATTAGTCGACAACTTTAACAAGAATTCCCAGGGAAACTGGATGTTTGCAACGCATGTTGATGGAAACGTTCTCCACGTTGCGAAGAAGACGGATCGATATCGTCGCAAATTCGATCGTTACTGCTGTGAGAGTTGTCCAGAACTCAAGGTACGATGTATGAGCCTGGTATGAATATCGTATTAAATCTTTTCTTGTTTATGGCGATCTGTTCATGCTCAAAAGAATTAATATCAATTTTGATTACATTTTTGTTGGTCTGCTGAGCTTTATTGTGCGTCCCCGACTCCGTAAATTCCCCAGCTGTGTACAGTTAATTCGGGAAGAGTGTGCTAAGGTAGAGTGTGTGTGAAATGTGGATCGTGAAATCCAAGATAGACGACCCGTCAGTGGTTATGCACTAAACTGGTTGGAAATGGAATAAAAAACGGAGCGCTAGATGTTTAACAATAATACAATACTTACTGGAGTTCTAAACCATTTAGCCTCCAAGCCTGACAGACAAAACATAACCGCTGATGAACTTAAGAAGAGATTATGTCTTTGGGCCTTTAGGGGGATACACTGCGACGTCTGTTGGAAGCGCCGCCCGTCATGGGCCGATTAGTGCAGCAGCAACAATTAGTAAGTCAGATATCGTCTGATTCCCCGTCCGATCCAAAAGTGTCAGCGCTGGACGTTCTTCCCATCCCTATTCTGGCGGACGCTTTCCAGTACTTGGACAGTGTAGAGCAAGCAAAGTTCCGACGAGTGTGCACCAACTGGAACGGCGTTCTAACCTCGGCTGACGTGACTCAGATGTTATATCTGCCACAAAAGTTTGAAATGGCCACTGGCCCAGTATGCCTTTTAAAGTCGTGGAACCTGAACACAAAGATCGTTATCAATACCAGCTCAGAGTACGAGATCATTCGCCGGACGCAGAATTGGGATTATGTTTCCCGAGTGGCTTGCAGCGGCCGATTGTTTCGGTACATTATGAAAGAAAAGGACTTTTCTGCGCTGGATGTGATGGTTCTGACCTGTGTGTCCAAATCTGCCCCCTTGCGACCGATGTGGGAGTTCTTTGACGGCCATGAACATTTCTCGCGTGTCATCCAGGATATCTGCGATGAACTGAATGCCTGTGCTGGGTTGTGCCGTACTCTGCTACTGAAGGACGTAACTATCGCGGTGACGGGAGGGACTGAGGAACGGTTATTTATTCGGATTCCTCGGGGACGGATTGCCGGGAATCTGTGTGTTGAAGATATATGGGTTAAATTGGACAGTGGTCTGCCGCCTGTGACGGACGCGGATCGGATGTGCTTCGTGGAATATCTCGCGGATGGCGCGGGTACGGACATGAATCTCGAGCTGGTGCAGGTACGTTGAGGAACAACTAGTAGATTGAAAGTTTTAAATTCCTCGGTAATTCATTGGGTGTTGGTGTGCAAAACTGTGCAGCTCGGAGTGCTTAAGCCTGAAGCTCCTTCGCGTAGAAATTGCCTTTTTAGGATTAACAGTTTCTCGCTGGGCGTAATTTACTCTACTACAACACACATTGAACGATAGACCATTGTTTAGTCAATCAGGAATTTTGGTGTTTGCAGATTCTGAATGAGCGCCAAAGCGGTGACCCCCGCGACAACAACCTGTTCCGGGGAGTCGTGTGGACTGCCGATGATTTTGCCACTTTGGACTGGGGAAAGCTAAGCAAATTCACCGCGCATAGCCTGCTGAAAGCCGCTTCTTATGAGACGTTCGTGGTTATGCTGACGTTGTAAAATGTGTTGGCTGGCTGAGCCTATCTACAGAAGACCTACTAACCCGTTCAATGTTTCTTCGGAAATGAGTGGTTCATTAGCGTGCTTTAATCCAAGAATCGGATTGCAAGATCTTGTTTGTCAGTTTCGGTGATTGGATATTACGGCGGACTGAAATATTGCGATAACGTTGAAGTATCAGACTGTTTCTAATTTCGGCGCATACTTCTGTTACGAAAAAGTGATACGACATTTTCCTATGATTTTTGTCCTCTGACAGCTTGTTCGCAGAACATTTTAATAAAGTAGTCCTTGTGTTATGAAGTACCATATCGTTCACTGACGTAATGGTTCGGGATGTACTGCCCAGCTTAGTTTTTAAGTTCCGTATCAGTGTAGAAACTACTGTATCATATCGAACGAACCGGTAAAATATAACTCCGAACTCGCCCGTTTACATTTTATAACGACAACGACCAGAGAATTTAGCTGAATGTTTAACCTTTGTTTAACCGTTAACCGCTTAACTTCTGTTTACCGCGTTCAGACAGAACAATAGTTTCATTGAGTTCATTAGCTCAAGTGATAGCTTGATGGATAAAATTCTCCTGAACGATGTTTCTTTGATTACTTTTCAAGTTCTGAGCGAGTATCGGACAGTCTCCGTTTGTTCGGTCAAAGTGTCTTTTAAATATAACTGGCCAATCATTTTGTGACGGGATCATTGTCGTCCCATTTGGGATATGCTAATTGTTGGTCTAATTTTTGGTTTGTTAGTAAGCTTGAATCAGTACTGTTAAGTGTTAACTATGAATCGACATTTTTAAACTGACCCACGGGTTTTAGCAGTTGATCAATTATCGAAAGATCAGTTTTCGATCGATGTCGACTAGTTTTTCTGGACGCCTGATTTCCACCTTTACTGCAATATGAACCGGCCCGTTTTGTTGATCAGTGATGAGCTGCACAACGGTCGCAAAATCAAGGATTAGTTTATCCTTTTTCCTTCTGTTAATTTTGAAAGTGAAAGTTTAAGCGTGAATTTTTTACCAAAAGTCTTGTGTACATATCAAAGATGGTTCTAACGTTTCGATGTGCAGAAGAATATCAATTCACAAAGGTTTTCCTTGCATTTCGCAACGGTGTCATGTTCCTGTTCAGACCAATGTTAACGGAACGGGGAATCATTTTTTCCGAATAGAACTGGCCTGTTAAAAAAACAGCCTGTAGTATGTAGTAGTTCAGGTAGTTGGCGAATACTTAATCGCGATATTTAATACAGCGTGCTCCGGGCCTCGGGCTCGGTGCACAAATCAAACCCGCGCAGTGCAGTGCATTCTGCGCACCTACACTGTACACACGCATGCAGAGTAAGCAGACTGAAAAGTCTGACAACAACGGTTTTTCTTCTTAGTTCTTTTCCAAGTAAGATGAACAGATCAAAACTAACACGCAACTTCGAAATTGTAGTTTTGGCTATTCTTGTTTCGAAAACGGAAGAAACAAACGGATATGCCTTTTCTAAGCAAAGATTATCGATGGAACAGTGTAGACGTTCGTCAAGAAGACGGCAGTTTCCATTATGGCCGAGTTATCGACTGCACAGACGAGGGACTGATGGTTGATTTTGGCTACAAATCCGGAAGTGATCCTCAGTATGTCGGGTTTGGGCGCATATACCACACGGCCCGGAGTTATCGCTACAACGACTACGCCGACGAGGACGGAGATCTGCCTGTAGAAGCTTTGCTGCGGCTGTGTCCAAACGAACCAGCCAAATGGTATCCCGCCACACTTCTTGCTAGACAAAACTTGTCCTCTTCCCCACAGGCACAGTACTCTTCCCCGACAGATTTTGGTACATCTCCGGAAAATTCTGGTCTACTTAGGGTAGTGAAACCCCAAGGTTCGCTGTTGGATATACTTGGAGGAAACCGTATTCGGGACCTTCGGGGTGAGGAATATTTGCAGCGTCTGTTACTGGAAAAGGCTCATTTTATCAAGGATGAAGTGCAACTCCCGATTGGGTTCTCCACTGGTTCTGCAGCCTCGGGACCTTATACGTCAGCCGATATGGATCAGGTGTTGGTCAACAATTTTAATCAGAACTGCAAGGGACTTTTGCAGTTTGCAACGCATATTGAGGGGAATGTTCTCCACGTCGTGAAGAAGACAGATCGATATCGTCGCAAATTTGAATGGTTGGTGGGAGCTGTCCGAAACTCGAGGTACGTCGCACGGTGTAAGTTTGGTGTTTACTTCTCATGAGATAAGTCTTACTCTGATACTGTAGAAATAAAATATGTCTCGAAATGTAAACCATTATTGATTTCCAGGGAGATACACTGCGACGACTGCTGGAGGAATCGTCCGACACACACCAATCTGTGCAGCGCGTACAATCACATCACCAGACCAATAAAGAAGTGTCACCGCTCCAGTCGCCCACAACAGCGCCACATTCAAACTGTGGATCCCCTTCAGGGTCGGCGCCAGGACCGATCTCCAGATCGCTGTCCGAAACTGGAGTTCAAGCGTTCCAGCCAACTCCCAAGACAGTTCGCCCCCTCGGCGGCGGGTTCTTGGCAAAAATCCGATCCTTGTTCTCGCATTGTAATCAACCAAAAGTGCAGGGAACACCTTTAGAACGGCCGGAATTCGCGGCCAGCGAGCCCCAGGATGGTTCTTTTGGTGTGGGGAAACCGTCCGCTGGCTCCAGCCATATTTTGGCGGAAATTGTCGGTTATTTGGACGGTCTGGAGCAAGCCAAGTGTCGGCTAGTATGTGCCACCTGGTACTGCGTTCTAACCGCGGGTCACGTCGTACAAATACTTAGTCTGCCAAGCAAATCGACGGCAGGCATTCCCCACGTGTGCCTCTTTAAGTCCTGGAACCTGAACACGAAAGTCATCATATGCCCAAGCGGGGCGACTCAGTACATCCACACGAAGGAGGAACGTTGTTTTGATTCTCGACTAACATGCAACGGACGATTGTTTCGTTGCATTATGAAAGAGAACGGACTGTCCGCTTTGAGTATACTGGTTCTGACCAGTCACTCCTTTAATCGAATTTGGTCGTTCTTCGACGCAGCTGCACATTTCGCCGGTGTTATTGAGGATATTTTCGAGGAACTGAATGTGTATGCCGGGGTGTGCCGTACTCTGGTACTGAAAAACGTAGCGGTATCGCTAATGCAAGAAA
>JAQGAU010000846.1:0-23269 GCA_034698045.1 Paramacrobiotus richtersi | reverse complement strand
CGGGTCACCACATGACCATTGCCATGTTGCCGACAGGAGTGTGCCTCCCTGTCAAACTCCACGATCTCTTCTTTCCGTTGGTTACCGTATTTGGGACGTTCATACCGAATGGACTAATCGGCTGCCTGTACTTGACGATCTTCATCTATCAGAAGCTTCAAGACCGCACACAGGTCGCTCCAGTTCTCGGCAATTACTTTCGTCGACAAAGAGATTTGACCAAACGGAAACAGCGGCTGAATATTGCTAATGTCTTGTTTTGTTCGCTCGTGTGGTCGCTGTTGTGCTTCTGTCCGGCACCGGTCATGTCGGCACAGTTTCCTGAGATTTGGAGACACAGTGTACGAGCGGTGTTGTGGACGAGGACGATTATGGTACTTGGTCTATCCATGAATCCGGTAAGGCTCGTTTTGCATATTGTCGGCTGTTTACAGAAAACCGGTAGAGTCTTAAGTATCTTCCACTTTTGCATAGCTACAACTCTTCATACTGTACTGTGTTTTTTGACCACCTGGTTATGAACAAAAATACAGCCCAACAATCCACTTCGAAATCTTGTAACGTAATCGCATTCCGCCAAGAAATACGCTGACCGTGCAAAGATAAAATGGGATGTTAAACGCTGATTTGCATGTTTCCCGTCGAAAGGACACACCGCATACTAGAACACTTACAATCTACGTGCTCAGATTTTGTCATAAATGGATTCATGGAGCTGACCTATGTCAAAAGATTAACTCACCTAAACATGTAACATGTTTCTTTAATTTGTTTTGCGTTGTAGGTGTTCTTCTTTGGATTAAGCAGGGAGTACCGCAGCGGGGCCCTCACCGTTATCCGCAACATGCGCAATAGCCTGATCCGCTTAGTAAATCCATCCGATACGGAGAAAGTCCAACCGGATGAGAGACAACAGGAAGTCTTACAAGAAAGTCTTTCCATCCAGCTTAATGCACGTGTCGAACTAAGGATTCATGTGTCGAAAAAGCCGGAAATGCTGATGGATCTTTACACGTGCTAGCCGGCATTTTCCCATTCGGGTGAACGAGCATAACTTGCGCATACTTCGTGTAACTTGAGCTGTTGAACTGCATCTAAGAAGGATGAGTTATGACCAATAGACGGGTACTACAGTGCGTCAGGCCGACGAATTCACAAATGAGCTGTCAACGGCGGAAAATGCCCGCACTTGCGAAGCAGATGGTTAAAACATCAAACTGGATACTGGATACGTCAAGAAATTGGTAAAAATACCAGCATAAAAGAAGAATCCAAAACCATAAGCACTATTAGCAGTTGAATACTATATTTAGGCTGCAGCCTGCAGGAAGCGCTTTGTAACAATAAGAACGGCTTTCAAGTGCGACAGAGAAATAAATAATCCACTATTTCAAATAATGATCCATCCCACCAACGAAACCGTCTCTTCGTGCGGTGTTTTTGCCACTTCTACTTTGTGAGCAGTTTGGCGGCTTGACAACGGACGCGGGAGCTGAATACTGGAAAACGGCTGATGGGCGAATGGTGTCGATTCACTGCCGAACAGACTCGAGCGGACCCGGGCCATATGATCGTTTAAAATACAAACATACAAAGTGGTTTTTCAGTTGTAAGTTTAATTTGCTTGTGTACTGTTGAAGGATCTTAATTATGTATATGCTGTTAGACGACTATTGTGCATATGTGTGTGATACGATACATTTTCTATTGTTAAATATTTCTACCATCTGGTTTCGGATCTTCTAGAGTACCTGTTTCTGATCTCTCGAATCGTTCTAGTAAGTACATTTCCTTGTAAAACGTAAACCGACTGCATCGGAGTGAAAAGCCTTCAAAGGACGGCAAAGTGTGCAGTTACGAAAACTGTCATAGAGCACTATAACCCAACCTAGAACCGTCGAGAACGATCGCAAACCATTCTGCACGAATATCTACACAATCACGAAGCATCTCCTGAGCGACAAGTCTGCTTCCGCTTGCGTGCATATAACCAGACCATCTCGCTGCACCGGGAACTAATCGGATCGGTCCAACCAAAGGGATCCGGAAGTACCCTAGCTAGCTATAATATAGTGATCCATGGGCAGATATAGTGAATAAAGTTATTTGTATCCCCGTTCGGGTTGTTTCGATTATAGTAGTCGTCGATTATAGGGCTCACAAATACATCAGGTAGAAGAACTCTAGCCACAAAGTCGTGACAGAATACAGTATTATCCCTTGCTGATTAAGTAGTGATCTTCCCGAATGGCACTAACAGGTCAAACTCGAGTTCACAGCTTTCCAATCGTCCAACGCCACACGGGGTACCTAGCACTTGTCTGCAGTACCACTTCACGTAGCCGCTTCGACGACATACGGCGGATCTTTAATTTGGAATTGCGCTTCGCTAGACGTGGTAGAACTGTATCAGTCACCGGTTCGTGTGAATCGCTCTACATCATGTACTTCGGTTTCTTTATCCTGCACGTACAGTATATAAAAAATTCACTAAAAAGTGCATCAGATTCTTTCATTGTTTTTTTATGCAATACGCAGCACTACCTGTTTATCAGTGCCTCCCGTCGGGTGCTTGATGATGGCTTCGGTTTTGCTACGCTATGACTTGCCGCCGAATGTGTGGACCATCCCGCGTGCCAAGTTGCCAACTTCTCTACCTGTAGACAACCAGAAAGCTTGGATTGTCTAGAGGAAGATAACTTCTATCCACGATAGCAGTGATGCTGTTGTCCAGTAGTTCGAGCTGTCGTAAGTATTAGTTGCGGCACAGCTAAAGATCCATTGGCAGCAAATATTTCTCCGTTATGGTGAGCAATGCTAGTAACCAGAAGCTTTTGCAAAGCGTTCGTGAGGACGGAAAGCGCCCCGATGGAGCTACCAGAATGAACTGGTTTCGTGGAAAACCACTAGTTTAGGATGTCACTGTTCGGGATACGGTCTGTGACACGTATGTTGGTGCCATGTCCAAAAGCGCCGGCGCAGCCGCCGAGCAAGCAGCTGTGCAGAAGAAGTACCACTATAAGTCAATTTTGGAGCGTTGCAATTTTGTGCCCCTTGCATGTGAATCGTTTGGCGTTTGGTGTGTCGATGCAGTAGCGCTGTATAAAGAGACTGGTAAGAAGTTGTTCGTGAGGACTGGAGAAAGTCGCTCGACGTGTTTTTTGTTTCAGCGTTTAAGTTTGGAAATTATGCGCGGTAACGTTAGTCTACTTTTAGCCATTGTCCCTTCTCGCTCTAACTGGGACAAATTCTTTGTTTGGACTGCTTTTCTTTGGTAATACAGTACAACCGGGCTTATGCCGCATAAACAGGTTTTGCAAAGGTTACAAACTTACAGTACCTTTGGAAAAGCTTCTTGCATATACAGTAGTTGCTTGCCTCAAGGTTACAGCACCTTGAATTTTCACTCGCACACAGAATTTCATGTTGACTACCCGTTTATGAAGACTACTAGTACATGCACACAGCATATTGGAAATAGCTGTTCATACTGCACGAGCATATATATCCATTTCAGCAACTTCCTAAAGAAAAGGTGCGTGCGAAACACGTAAAAAGTGGCAGGAAGTACATCGAAGAACCGGAATCATGCACATGGATGTGGCTCTCATTAGTTGATCAACTTGCTGTAGGGCGCCAATTAACCACCCGTAATTCAAGAGGTTGAGTTTTTACCTGCCCTGTGACTTTAACCACAAAAAAGCGCACATCACTTAGCACGACATAACCACCCGTGTGTTTATGTCGAATAGCAAAGTTCCCTCCAGAATTTAATGCATATAAGAATCCTTGAAATATGAAATATGTGAGGCAGCATCTCAAAAAATAGGCGTTCGCAACGGCAGAACCGGTCCTTTGTGCTGTGTTCTTGCCAGCAGTGCTTTATGACCTGCTGCACGACTGGATAGCGTTTGGGATTTCAATACTAGGAAACGGCTTAAAATCGAACGGCCTTTCTCCACACCATCATTTCCATCACCTTTGTAAAAAGATGTTCTCATCCTTTGCGATGTTCGTAACAGTTTGTTTACAATTCGGGGAGATTGATTCTTGTTAATGACTGATGTTCATAGATGTGTATAGTGCAGACTTAGTACTCTTGCGCACTAAAGATGCGTATACTGTACTCTTACTAATACAATTCAAACTTACTCTTACTGTTGCAATGAACAGAACAGTCAGAATTTGCATTGCCTCTATTATGTTTTTTCCTTTTTTCTACCTCTTTAATAGCTCTATATGTATTATTATATTATATAAAAGAACCACTAGGAACTTCTGCGAACTCCATACCGCATTCTACCGGTCGTAAGCGAAACCCTCGAAGTCTTTGGCAAATCCACAAAAGAGCTATTTAAGTTTTTAGGTCGTAAATGTTTTAAAAGGTTTGTTTGTTTTGTTTTTTAATATGTGATTGTATAATGCTGAACAGTGTAACACGTACGATATGTACAGCGGGAAAAATGTTAAAGTCCAAATAGTTTTAAAATGTTGGCTTGAAACGTAACGTAGATATCGGCTTTTCCGCTCTCAGTTTCGAGCAGTAATATAACTGCCATAGTAATTTTTGGCGTTAGCACTATCATGTCACCGTGCCATTCAAGTTTGTACTGTATATACTATTCGTTGCCTATCTATATATTACACCCAGTTGCGTGATAATGACACAGATATGCCAAAAATTGAGCCAGGATTATCGCGCTCATTCGTCGTCAAATTTCTTATGTCTGCTTATGTGAGTGGCTGATCATTTTCTCGGGTAGCATGAAGCTTATTCCGCAAAAATTATCCATCCCAGCCTCGGGACGAAGGAACCCATTAGAAGTAATCTTGGTAGGCAAGAAAAGCGCCTTATCAAGGATTAACATTCTAGGAAACGTTTTCCTGTTACATTATGCAAGGTATGACATGCGCATGTAAAGATCAGCAGTGCTCCCAATCTTATTTCAAACTATGTAGACATTTTGCCGTAATGTTTCGCTGGGTTTGACATTTGACATTCTGTAGTATTGACAGGTATACAGAAGTGTTCTTTACATAAAATTGATCATTATAAACAAGCACTATTAAGAAACAGCAAACTGGCTGTTTCAACCTGTGTTCGCACACATCTTAACCATACGTCGACGGTTTATACAAATGAATCGCACTTTGTTACTCGCTTTCATGAACCTGACGATCACAGTGCGAAACATTCCAAAGTGGGAATTGGACTTGTGGTTCACGACGACTATTCTAATTTGCTTATTGGGTGGCGGCTTGATAATCTTTCTCCTGGTGGTGATGGCGACCATTAAACGCCTGAATTCCGGTTCCGGTATCCTTATCGCCCATTTGGAGTGCGTTGAGCTCATTCTCTGTCTGGGTGTCCATCCGGTGCATACCGTGTCCGTCTATCTCCACCAAACCGCCCATGTCGTCCAGGTTAACTGCACAGCAGCGCATTTTGCGCTGGTAACTATGGGTGCAGTACACCAGTACTCCAGTATGTTTCTGGCCATAAATCGGTTTGTGGCTGTTGTGATTCCAAGTAAGATAATACTAAACGATCACTGCGTTTCCGGATAAAGAGTTCTACGCGGACATATTGCTTACTGGCGGGCGGATACATATAACTAAACAGCACTGGTGTTCAAGCTGTTGCTTCCGTAGGCACATTAGAAAAGTTACTACATTGTTACTGCATATGAGAATTACGAAGAGTGTTCCATGCAACCTTTTTTTATTAAACTGAAGTGGTTAGTTTAAAACTTCCCCAGCATGTAAGACGGATAGAGATAATGGGAATTATGGAACTTGATTGTATGCTTTGATACAAATTACGAACACTGAAACTGTGACGTTACAGTTGCAACTGTGATTGTAGGGCAGTACTCATCCGCAACATCCAACAAAGCGTTGGCCGGTTGCATGGTCCTTTCCTGGATTGTCCCATGGACAATGTGCATCGTGGCCCATACGGGTCACCATATGACCATTGGCATGCTACCGTCAGGAGTGTGCCTCCCGGTTAAAATCCACGATCTCTTCTTACCGCTGATTACCGTATTTGGAACATTCATACCGAATGGACTAATCGGCTGCCTGTACTTGACGATCTTCATCTATCAGAAGCTTCAGGACCGGACACAGGTTGATCCAGTTCTCGGCAATTACTTTCGTCGACAAAGAGATTCGACCAAACGGCAGCAGCGCCTGAATATTGCTAAGGTCCTATTTTGTTCGCTCGTCTGGTCGCTGTTGTGCTTCTGCCCGGCACCGGTAATGTCGGCACAGTTTCCCGAGATTTGGAGACACAGTGTACAAGCGGTGTTGTGGACTAGGACGGTTATGGTGCTTGGTCTATCCATGAATCCGGTAAGTTCCGTTTGGCCGTGTGTCGGCTGTTTACAGAAAACTGGCACAGCGTTAAATATCTTCCACTTCTGCATAGCTACAGCTCTTCATACTGTATTTCTGCGTTGTAGGTGTTCTTCTTTGGATTAAGCAGGGAATACCGCAGCGGCGCCATCACCGTTATCCGCAACATGCGAAGTAGCTTCATCCGCTTAGCATCCGCTTAGCGCATCCGCTTAAATCCATCCGATACGGAGAAAGTCCAACCGGATGAGAGACAGCAGGAAGCCTTAAGAGAAAGTCTTTCCTTTAAGCTTAACGCGCGCGCCGAACTGAAAACACATGTGCTAAAGAATCCGGGAATGTTGGTGGATGCTCACACGTGCTAGGTGACGTTTTCCGTTCGGTTGAACGAGCATAACACACTTCCTGTAATTCGAACTGTTGGCTGAACCAGAAAGTGTGTTTGTAATAATTTGAACAATGTATTAGTACTGTACGTTAGGCCGACGAATTCATAAGTGACCTGTTAATGGCGGAAAATGCCGGCAAAGGAGATTATCACAACATCTAAACTGGATAGCGGCAATAACTCTAACATAAATGGAAATTAAAACGTCAGTAGCACGAGGTTGCACGAAAAGCTGCCGTTTGAAGGAAGTGCTACTGGAAGCTTTTTATAACAATAAGAACGGCTTTCAAGTCTCATACGAAATAAGTAATGTAATATCTCAAAAACTAATCGCTCGCAACGGCGGAACCGGTACTTCGGGCGGTATTCTTGCCAGTTGCACTCTTTGAGCGGTTGTACGGCTGGACAATGGACGCCGGGAGCTACATACATCTGCACATTGCTGATCGAGAACCAAGGATTAGTCATCAGTACACAAGTAAATTTAGCACCTTTTTACGAAGGTGATCGAAACGATGATGTGGCGCTTGGGCAGTTCGACACCATTCGAATTTCAGCCGTTTCTCACTAGTGGACAGTCTTTCTCTTGTTGAATCTTTCCAGCATATATATATGAGTTCAAATCTTTCTAGAGGAACGGTTCGTTCGGCACTCGGGTAAAATGCGAATCGATTGCAACGCAGTAAGAAACTTAATAGATTACACAGTGTGCCATAATGAAGAAATACAGTGCCTCGCTGGTCACTGGGTAGCAGCAAGCTTGATCTCCACGAGTTCGCGTATTTTCCAATCCTCCACTTCTAAGGGCGGTAGCTACCATTAAATTTTGTCTGCATTTGTTTTCCACGTGGCCGCTTCGACGACATCGTGGGTATTGTTGTAGTTGCAGTCGGTTAGATGCGGTAGAACAGTATAAACAATCTAACGGCACATACCAGCCAGTTTGATGAAGTTTGAGTTGCTTTCCTCAGTTCTTTATGTGTTTTTGCAGTGAAATGATTTCCTGTTGGCGCCGGTTGCGTAGCTCGGAAATTTCATTTTCTTATTCCATGTATACTGCTGTTCCGTTAAGTGCTCGTCTTCTTCGTGCTCCGAGTTGATCGTCTCGAGTTTGGTTTTATTTTCCTTCCCCCCAAGCCCTTTGGACACCGTTGCTCTTACATAAAATTATTGCTTCTGTTGGCTGTTTCGTTTGGTCGTGTTGGTAGTGTGGTAGAAGGTCGACAGCGGCCACGACATCCAAAAGCAAATGCGGCACGATTCATTTCATACGTGCAGATTGGTATTAAGCGACAGCGGTTTTCAGTGTAATTATAAGTGCATAGAATGAGGTTTACGAATTTTTGCTGACCCCACAATTGCACAAACTTGGAGCAGTTGCATTAGGGGCTTTTTTCAAGTAGGGTTATTGAACTGGTCACAACGTACTGTATGTGTGAAATCGGGCGTCTTGATTACGACTCTTGAATGACGCTATCCAGCATTATAATCCGACCCAACCGAACACGGCTCTGCAACCGTTGTTATAAAGATATATTGTATCACAACAATGGCGACATAGCCGGGGTCGGTAGGGCGGATATAAGCCGCGATAAAAAGTGTTTCCGCAAATGACTTTTACCGTGGTGTCAACCACGAGTAAGTACCACTCGGTATCCGGCAAATTCTCTGTAAGATTAGGCGAGATGTAACAATTTTATTGGTCTAATGATCAGGGATTGTCGGAGCTGTGCTACGATAACACACATAGTCCACTCGATACATTTTAAATTCAGCAAAAATTTGATAGTGCTTGCATGGCTACCACTAAACAATTCCAATCGGGGAGACATGGCTAGAAAACTTTCTATTAGCGGAGATGCAGCCAACATATGTTCATTGCGGTAAATAAGGCTAAATATTATAAGCCAGTGCAAAGGTCACAACAATCTGAGCTGCTTACTTGTACTTAAAAATCTCTATTCATTCCCCGAGGCTACTAGCTGCACACTGTAAATAAATGTCGATATTTTACCAGCGTATCACTTCTGACAACTGCCAGGTAATAAGGTGTGTGCGAAAACACGTAAAAAGTATCAGGAAGTACATCCAAGGACGGAAGCACATGCCGGCTGTAGTTTCCATCGGATGATGAACTAGCTGCAGGGCGCCAATATAACCACCGGTAATTCGAGAGCAGGAGTTCTTGCATGTCCTTGCATGTGACACTCCTATGACTTTTTAAATAATGCGGTAACAACCTTTGACGCAGCACATTCTCGGGCATTAGTGACGGCAATACTGAACATCTGCAGTATGCCACAAAAGTGTGGCAGTGTCTACCATCCTCGGACGCTGTATTTTTACAGAAGTACGTATCAAGTGTATTGTAGGTTAATCCGGTTTTGTTAAGACTGCCCCTGGAATAGGTGCCTATATTTAATACCGCATCATGTCCGCACAAAGCACTGTTGTGGACCGGTAATGTCCACTGATTCCACTCAAAAGAGCGGAATTACGGAAATATAGAAAAACAAGTGAAATCTGCCGAAATCATCAAGAAAATGAACTGCGGTATGTACGAGACGTAATGTGGGATGCAATGATGGTCCGAACTCCCTGGGTTCGTCCCTTTATTGTTCGGTGTTTTTTGTTGTTGATGCACAGTTCTTTGCGCATAATAGTTGTAGTTTACGGTGGGTTCTGATACGCTGAATGGTTAGTTAGGAGGACTCTTGCCTAAATTGATACCCCAATGCAAGCTGGAGAAATACAGCATAGCAGAATAGAATGTCGTTCTGTGTTCAAACTGTGATCACACCGTATTACCATCTCCTTCCCAAATGCGGCATTTTCCGCCATTAACAGCTTAGTATAGAGACCTCCGCTCCGGTCGCATTGGTCACAAAAACACTTTCAGCTGCAGCACAACAGCTCCAGTTATAGAAAATACGCATAAGTTATGATCAGGCGCCCGGATGAAAAGTGCCGGCTATAACACGTGGAAGCACCCATCAGCAATACCGGGCACATTTTCAACATGTTTTTAGTTCGACTGGTGCCGCTGCGTTCCGCTCAAAGGAGAGGCTTTCTTGAAAGACTTTCCGGTTCGACTCCGTCTGTATCGGATGGATTTCCCAAGCGGATCAGGCTATTGCGTATGTTGCGGATGACGGTGACGGCGCCGCTGCGATATTCCCGGCTTAATCCAAAGAAGAACACCTACAACGCAAAAGCATGTGTGTAGGTGTGGTGCTCAGGACATCAAAAATAAGTTAGTCGTCTAACTTGCCAGTTAGCTCCATGAATCCATCGATTATAAAGTTCGAGCTTAAAGTTTTGTAAGCAACGTATAATTATAATATTTCGACCAGAAACGTGCGCACAAACAACACGTAACTTACCGGATTCATGGACAGACCAAGTACCATAACCGTCCTAGTCCACAACACCGCTCGTACACTGTGTCTAAAGATCTCTGGAAACTGTCCAGACATCACCGGTGCCGACAGAAACACAACAGAGACCAGACGAGCGAACAAAACAGGACCTTTGCAATAATCAGCCGCTGCTGCCGTTTGGTCAAATCTCTTTGTCGACGAAAGTAACTGCCGAGAACGGGAGTGATTCGTGTGCTGTCCTGAAGTTTCTGGTAGATGAAAATGGTCAAGTACAGGCAGCCAATTAGTCCATACGGTACGAACGTTCCAAATACGGTAACTAGCGGCAAGAAGAGATTGTAAAGTCTGACCGGGAGGCACACTCCTGACGGTAGCATGCCAATGGTCATGTGGTGACCCGTATGGGCCACGATGCACATTGTCCATGGGACAACCCAGGAAATTACTATGCAAGCGGCCAACGCTTTGTTGGATGTTGCGGGTGAGTACTTCCCTACAATCACCGTTGAAACCAGTAAGCGTCGCAGTTTCAGGGTTCGGGATCCCGTAAACTGAATTTTTGTCTCGCAGCCAACGGAAAAGTTCCATAATTTCCATTATTTCTATCTGTCTCACATCCATAGTATTTTGTGGCTGCTTTGTACCGGCGTTATGCATATTACAAATCAAAGAAAAAATGAAAGAAATAGTTAATATGCTTGGTCCTTATATATTCTAAATCTTTTTTTGTTGATCAACTGCAAGCAGTCACTTAGCTAGAGGATAGCAGTATCCAATGTCATTCGCCTTCTTTGGTTCTCTTATACAGTATTGCTATTTAACTTGTTTACGATACATTATTTTTCTTATTTACCATACGGAATCTGAAGCTTATTGAACACCAACTGCTGTTTAGTTGCGACATTCATTATAAGTATGTTGCCTAGCAGGCGCAGTATTACTTCGAACTCTTTATCCAGAAACAAAGTGATTACTTAATGTTATCTTACTTGGAATCACAACAGCCACAAACCGAGTCATGGCCAAAACAATATTGGAGTACTGGTGTACCACACTCATAGCCACCAGTGCAAAATGCGCCACTGTGCACTCAACATGGACGACATGATTGGTCTGGTGGAGATAGACGGACACGGTGTGCATCGGGTGGACACCCAGGCAGAGAATGAGTTCAACACACTCCAAATGGGCGATTAGGATACCGGAACCGGAATTCAGGCGTTTGATGGCCGCAATCACCACCAGGAGAAAGATTATCAAACATCCACCCAATAAGCAAATTAGGATAGTCGTCGTGAACCACAAGTTCAATTCCCATTCGGGGATATTTCGCATGGGAATGGTATAGTTAACGAAAGCCAGTGATGACATAGTGCGATTCATTGTACCGTTTCCAGAAAGGGATTAATTGGGTGCGGTCAAGTTATATGTGGGAACACAGATCGGAACAACTGCTGTTGCTTGCTGGCTGTTCATATTGGTCAGTTCGAAGTAAAGGAAATCGATCTACTGTATGTACAAAACCCTAAGCGAAACAAAAAGCTAATGATCAAATGTGCACATAGTGTGAAGCGGGATTCTGTGCACTGCTGATCCCTGCATAATGCGTCTTACTGCTGATCCTTTGATAAGGTGCTTCTCCAGCCTACCAAGATTAGTTCTAATGGTTCGCCTGCGAGGCTGTGATGGATAATTTTTGCGGAGTAAACTTGATGTTGCCCGAGAACATGATTAGCCACTCGCATAAGCAGACATGGGACATCAGACTGCTATCGAGTGCAATAATCTGGATTAATTTTTGATATTTATGGTATTATTGAGATTACCCCGCGGTGTGATCATCAGGTTCATTACAATATGGTTTGATATTCTTCGCAGCATGCATAGTTAACTCGAGTTGGACTTTCAAAGTCTTGCAACTGCAACACATAACGTGGACCACGCTATTACATTCGATGCAGTGCAATGCGTAAGAAAGCTGAATAGAATAGCAATACGTGGCCAGTACTACTACTGGTGATTACTTACTTTACGGCTTTCTTTCGCTTAATCCATGGACATCTCTTTTCAGCTGCGCTTGAAACAAACGAGTGTGCAATATAAGTCGCTTTGTCATACTATGACTAAAAATTACCTCCGCCTGATATGGAATAGAATCTCTGTTGCATATCAGACGGAGGTAATTTTTAATCTTTCGATATCAGTCTTCGTCTATGAAGCAAAGCATTGACAAAATAACGTTTTATTTATGCTCAGTGATACCATGGTTATGATAACGGTCAGATGGGTCGTTTACGGCGTGCTAATCGGCCCTGACAAATGCTCCCGTACTGTCCCTTTAAAATCCGACGACATGTCGCCGGGATGATAATATTACTGCTTCTGTTGGCTGTTTCAAACAGCCAAGAGAAGCAGCAATATTATCTTAATTTATCATCCCGGCAAGCCTGTTTCGCTTCATCGTGTTGGGTACTGTGCTGGAAGGCCGCCAGCGGCCACGACTTCCAAAGCAAACGCGGCACAATTCGGTGCATCCAGGTAGTTAATAAGAGACAACCTTCTTGAATGTAACCGCATAAGGTAAATTTCACGTTTTTTGCTGTTCCCGCGACTGCAAAAAATTTGGAGTCGATGAATGCAGGGCTTTTTCCCATGTAGGGAATAGGGATATCGAACATTCCCATCTCGCTGTTCAGAACGTATGTGCGAAATCCGACGTCTTAATCAAGACTTTTAAATGACGCTACTCAGCATGATGGCTCCCCGACGTTTGGTTTCCCGACCTTTGGTAGACCGACAGGTGGTCGCAAGTAAATTCGTCGAGCCCCGTTTGGTCGAGAATAACTTCTGGTCGGCGAACACTTCGTCGAACTTAACGTTTGGTCGACGCTGACAACTCGTTCTCGAACATTTCGCCCAAGCGAACATTTCGTTCGAGCTACCAACTCGTAGAAACTAAATTTCGAAATTAGCAAGCATGTTATTCAACTGCTTATAGACACTGTAATCAATAAAACACCAAAAAAAGCTAAACTAAGACTACGAACTGAGTAACGCAAATACAAAACGTAGATTAAGAACAACAAAAATATAAATTAAGAAGATGCAAGAATCTGGACCAAGAACGTGAACCAAGAACGTAAACCAAGAAACGGAACTAAGAAAGTCAAAAAGTTAAACACTAAGAAGACTAGAGAAACTAAAAAGAGAAACAGAAAAGATCAACCGAAAACCTAAATAAAAAATGCAAACAAAAAAATGTACACCAAGAAAATGAACTAAGAAAAATCAGTAACTGAAAATGAACCAAAAAAAACTGAGAAGGTAAAATCAAAAACCGAAACCAAGAAAAACTAAGAGAAACAAAGAAAACAGAGAGAAACTAAGAGAAACCATAAAGAACCCACGAGAAACTGAGATAACAAAGAGAAACCAAGAAACCAGGAGGAAACCAAGATAAACCAAGAGAAACTAAGATAACAAAGACAAACTGAGAGACACCAAAAGGAAACCAAGAGAAACTAAGAGAAACCAAGAGAAACCAAGAGAAACCATGAGAAACCAAGAGAAACCAAGAGAAACCAAGAGAAACCAAGAGAAACCAAGAGAAACCAAGAGAAACCGAGAGAAACCAAGAGAAACCAAGAGAACCCAAGAACGTAACCCAAGAATGTAAACCAAGAACGCAAACCAGGAATGACCAACAAAATGAACTAAGAAAAATTAAAAATTTAGAACAAGAATATAAACTGAGAAACGAAAACTGAAAACGCAAACTAAGGACAACCAAGAATAAAAAATTGTGACCAAAATCAACGAATCAACGACGAAGAATATTTATTATTTAACCAAGAAAACGAATAAACAAAATTCGCGCATCAATTACCAGAGAGCCGAAAACAAAAAATCAGAAATAAATAAAACGGTTTAACGAAGAATATTATGGAATTGGGATAATTAACAACGCAAGCTAAGAGTCGTAAACTAAGAAACTGAACTAAGTAACTAAAACCAAGCAGTAAGAAGCAGTACAGTGGAAAGAAAACCGCACGCACCAGGCGCCACCAACTAAAGATTCGGCATGAAAAAAGACGGAAAAGCGAATATAATGTGGAACGAATATAATTCACAAATTCAAACCTGCATCAATGAGCGCAATAATTCTGTAACGGTTTGGAGGGAGTCCTGTCAAGCACACAGACTGGTGAATATTTGCAGGTTAATAATACAGAGCAGGGCAAAAGGTAGTGTCCATGTAGTGGCACATCGCAGAGAACACATTTAAACGGTGCACCTTTTTTCAGCAGAGAAAAATGTTCTTGGTGATTACCAGTGATTAGAACATAGAGGTCGACTAGTCGGTTCGAACAGCCAAACGGTTAAAATACCAAATGCACGCCGACCAAGCATTACAAAACGAACCAGTCACATCGACGAGCTGTGTCCAGACGATTTGGTGAGCGCGACTAAGTGGTCTGTCCGCAAACTGACGGTCGACCAAATATTCGCGACTAAACGACGGGTCACGAGCATGATAATAAGCCCAGCTGACCACAGCTATGTTACCGTTGCTATGATATGTTGTATCGTATCAACGGCGACATAGCCGTAATCGGCTGGGCAGATATGAGCTGTCTGTGAGAAGAAGTGTTTTCCCAAACGCCTTTCACGGTGATGCCGATGCCCGTTTAGTATCCGATAATTAAATTCCCTGCAGGAATACGAAAGACGAGATGTGAAATTTCTTGCGTATACGCTGCAATTGAGATTGCCTACCGCCGTCTTTTTTAGTTACAAATTAGGGTGACATCGCTAGAATTCTTTCCATTAACGGAGAAAGTGCACCAGAATTTGCTCTGTAGGTGCGCCAGTAACTAGAATATTTGCAATTCGATCACCAAGTAAACTGTCGCTTACCTGATGGAGTCGGATAGGCAGGCCAGTGATAACACTAGGTGAACGAAGACTGAAGGCGTTTCGAGTGACTTATCATGTTCATCCTGATAATCAGCGCTACAAAAGCTATGATCAGGGTGAAAACGACAAGCATCTTCCAACGTTGTCTCACTGTCCACAGGCACACCATTTTTCTCAACGCTAACAGGAGTTGCGTATGTCGAAGTTGTCAGTGAATTGTAAGCTGCAACACAACCAAAGAATAATGCATTTACAGCGAGCATAGGTTAAAGATAAAGTTATAGGGCGCTGCAATTTTAGCTGTTCGTTTGCACATAGAAATTTATATGACTAGTAAGTAACTGCACGCTGTAAACAAATGTCAATATCTCACCGGCGCAACACTGTTAGCAACTGCCGAGTAATAAGGTGTGTGCGAAAACACGCAAAAACTAGCAGGAAGTTTGCATCCAAGGACGGAAGCACATCCGGCTGTGGCTCCCATCAGATGATCAAATTGCTGCAGAGCGTCAGCATAACCACCCGTAATCTGAGAGCAAGAGTTTTTCTCTGTCCTTGTGCGAACACTCCTGTGACTTTTAATTACAACAAAGTGCACAGAATGCGGCAGCTATCTTTGGTGCACGCATTCTCGAGTTATAGTAACCGCAAAACAGCTGCAATATACTACCAGTACAGTGAATTATGTCTGTACATTAGCATCGTCGAGTTCAACCGTCGCAATCATTTTTTTACAGAAGGTTGTCTACCACTTTTCTTGCGGACACAGATAGTATGGTTAATGTGCCATTAATCCACTGGTCACATGCAGCGGACTCTGTGAAATCTGGCGTCAATAATTTGCCCATCCGACCGTGGCTCTGCTGCTATAATATGTGTATTTTTAATAGTTTGCTTCCTTGTACAAATCGTACGAATTACACTGTTCGGTATTACATAATGATATATTAAAAAACAAAAACACGTCTTCCATTTCTTTGGATGAATCAACCGTATCCAAAACACAAATAGCGTTACCACGCTGTATTTCAATAGTAATGCGCTGGCGGAGAAATTCCATGGATCGGCGATTTCCATTATTCTCCCGTATTCTGCGCCCGACTTCCTTCAGAAACACAGCCGCTCTGGGACCCCAACTTCCCATCGTCTCGAATCCTATCGGCTGGACACATCCTATCGGCTGCTATAATATGTTATATCGTAACAACGGCGGCATAACCGTAGTCGGCTGGGTGGATGTGAGCCGTGATAAGAAGTGTTTCCGCAAACGTTCTTTACGGTGGTGCCGATCGCGATGCACGAGTAGGGTCCCATTCAGTACCCGACACATTCCCTATTTAAACGGCACATTGTACTACATACATCATGCAGTTTAAAACTCAAAGAACGCTGTTGTTGTTAAAAAAGTATGGTTCAAAAACAACAGGGCTCCAGAACCCGTAAATCAAAACTTGCTAATCAAATTTGAAGCAAATCAGACCATTCATGACTTCATAACAGTCGCTTACCTGCTGGAAAGGCGGTGTCACGTGTCAGTGCCAGGGGAACGAAGGCTAAAGGCGTTTCGAGTGGCTTTTCATTTTCTTGCCGATCATCGGCACTGGATTGATTGGAAGAACCCAACGATCAAGACGAAAATGAAAAGCTGTCTTAATGTCTACAGGTAGATAATTTTTCTCTACGATAACAGGAGATGCCGAAGTTGTGGTGAATGTAAGCTGCAACGCAACGAGAGAGCACTTAGCAAGCATACGTTAACGTTGTAAAGCTAAAAATTATAAGGCGTTGCAAAGGTCACAGCAACTTTAGCTGTTCGTTTGCACATAAGAATTTATATGACTACTAGCTGTACACTGCACGCAAATGACAATACTTCACCGGCGCTGCCAGCTACTGCCAAGTAATAAGGTGTGTGCGACAACACGTAAAAACTAGCAGGAAGTACATCCAAGGACGGAAGCACATCCGACAGAAGCTCCCATAAGATGATCAACTAGCTGCAGGGCGCCAATATACAACCACCCGTAATTTGAAAGCAAGGGGTTTTCTATGTCCTTAGGAGAACACTTCTATGGCATTCAATTACAACAAAGTGTAAATACATATCGCGGCAGCAATCTTTGGTGCAGTACCGTTTCGAGTGATTTATGCAGTATCTTACCTCCACACTGTTACAATTTATTAATTCTGTACGTTAACTTCATCGAGTTCAACTTCAACTATCAGTATTTTTACAGGAGTAGTGTTGCATTATAGATCGATCAGAGAAACAAATAACGTAATGAAAGCATAAGAAAAAGTTACGCGCGACAGCCACGAAACCAAGAAGCTGATTAGGAAACAAAACTGATAAACTCAGAAGGTAAACGAAGAAATTTAAGAAGCTCAGATAAGAAACTAAACTGAATATTTAAGTCTAAACCAAGAAGCTGAACCAATAAATTAAGAACAAGGGTAGATCCCGCGCGCAAGATATGTTGCCGAGAAGGCGGGTATATCCAAATCCCACAAGTGACAACGGTGACACTCAAGGCCAAGAATATGTCGGGTTCTTCCAAACGTGCGCAATTTGAAAAGAGATCGTCTTATGTATCTCGGTAAAATCCCGATGCGGTGATATTTTTGATTGTTTTGGCTTGCTTAGCTTTGTCGTCTTGGAAAGCTGACAGCGGACTCGACCCCAGCAACATGATTCGTTGTATATTTTTTTGAATTAACTGCAAAATCCGGCACCTTCAGTGGTGAGGCCCAGCAGAAAATGCCACGGCTCTGTCGGCATTGTTAGCAAGATATATCATAACAACAGCGACAAAGCCGTGGCAGATCGGCTGAGCAGGCATGAGCCATGATATCACGAAGCTGTTTCGGGTTTTGCCGAGTCGGCACCACCGTAGAAGTCTCTTGCAAGTTGCAGACACTGCCGACGCTCGCGTAAGTGTTGATGTTCCGCAACCAGAAAATTACCTGCAAGAATTCGCAAGGCGAGATATAGTTTTATGATCACCGTTTGTCTGCGGGTGTGGGCTTATCGACTGCATTACGTGCACACAAAACTAACTTTTTGACGTCAGCAAAACAGTAATCGTAAACGTCCAATAGCCCATTCGAATTGGATAGACATGGCTATGACCTGTATAGGTCATAGTCAAGTCTGTCCAATTCGAAAGTTTTCGGTGCGGCGAGAAACTGTCCAAGATTTTTCTCTGTAGTGGACCATTGGTGCGCCAAAAACTAGAATTCCGAGTGGCTTTTTATTTTCACCGTGATCTTTAGCTTCTTTCAATGCTGTCTGGTTATCTATAGGTAAATAAATTCTGTCCACGCTAACGGGAGATGCAAATGTCCACAGGGTGCGAGCGAAAACACGTAAAAACTAGCAGGAGGCCGGACGTACATCCAAGGACCGGAATCAAATAACGGGATGTTGCTCCCATTAGATGATCAAATTACTTCAGGGCGCCAACATAACCACCCGTCATTCCTGAGCAAGAGTGTTTACCTGTCTTTGCATGTGAGCACTCCTGTGACTTTTAATCACAACCAAGTGTAAACAATGCGGCAACAATCTTGTACGCAGCACATTCTCGGGCAATATATTGACCGTAATACTGTACATCTGCAGTATGTTGAAACCACAGTATACCTCTACTGTACGTTAACATCATCTAGTTCCACCAACATTTTACTGTAAAAACTTATCCTGAAACATGCGCCTATATGCAACAGCGTAGCCTCACAAAGCACTGTTGTGCACCGATCATTTGCGGATTCTCTATGCTGGCTATGCTATCAAATATTCAAAACCCTAAGCGAAACAAAATGCTCGAAAGTCCACATAGATTGAAAAGAGATTGTGGCACTGCTGATCCCTACACAAGGCGTGTTAATCCAAAGGCAAGTCGCCGGGATCATAATATTACTGCTTCTTCTAGCTGTTTCGCTTTGTCGTGTTGGTAAATACAGACAGTAAGCGTAAGTCCGACAACTACTTATTATCACGGCCCGTGGTAATAAGAAGTGCTTCCGCGAACGACTTTTGCGGCGGTGCCGAGGCCCAAACCAATAGCCAATCACTGGCCATATTCGGTATCCCGAAACTCTCAGTCGAAAGGCGAGATAAAACGTTTTTTTGTATATATATGTACTCGTAATGATAATTGAAAAATGTTTCTCTAAGGATCTGGACGTATCGGCTGTATTACACTCTCACAAAATCTACAACATCAACAATTTCATCGAGATTTCCTAACCCATTCAAATTGGGGAACCATGCCTAGGGACCTTTCCATTAGCGCAGCAACTGCACCAGATTTTGCTCTGTAGCTTAGACCAGGGGTGCGTGTCAAAAACTAGAATTTCGAGTGGCTTTTGATGTTTATCCTGATCTCTAGGAAACGAGACAGCACCGAAAGAAGCTAATACTTTTGATGCTGTCTGATTGCCTAGAGGTACACTGTGGAAAACGTCTGTCCACGCTAGCAGGAGATGCAGATGTCCAGTAGTTTCGAGTTGTCGTGGGTATAGACTGCATCACAGCTAGAGAATACAGTACATCGACTGCAAACAGATAGAAACTAGAAGCCTTTGCAAAGGTCACAGCACCTTTAGCTAATCGCCTGCACATGCGACGAGATTATTCCCCGACACAGACTGCTGCATACTTCAAAGCAAATGTCAGTACTTCACGAGCGCATCCATTATATTTTAGCAACTGCCTAATAATTGGGAACGAGCGAAAACACGTAAAAACTAGTAGGAAGTACATCCAAGGACAGACGCACTTCCGGCTGTAGTCCCCATTAGATGATCAACTAGCTGCAGGGCGCCAATACAATCACCCGTAATTTGAGAGCAGGAGCTTTTATTCTGTCCTGGTATGTGAAGGCTCCTATGACTTTTAATCACAACAAAGTATAAATAACTCGACAGGAATCTTTGACGCAGCACATTCTCGGCAATAGTGACGTCCGTTAATACTGTACATCTGTAGATAAACTTCTACGTTTTGCGCAGTGGCAACAGCATTGTAACTGCTCATTGCCCACATCATAGCACGGCTATCACCATGAACAGCAGTACCTGACTGTTAATAGAAATTTGTCTAGTATGATTACAACCACAGCGTAGCAGTGTACATAGTACACTTTACATCATCCAGTTCCACCGACACTATCAGCATTTTTATAGGAGTATGAAGTGTAAGTATTGTGAAACCTGCCCCTGAAACATGAGATTTGTACCCTGAAAGAAAAAATCCTTATTAAATTTTTATAAAGCCTTAATAAAAGCAGTACTCATCTTATAATGCTTTTTTATTTTTTTTTGCCGATAGCTAATATTTATCTGGACAGTACTGCAGATAGAAGGTAGCAATCTGCAGTGTTTCGGCTTGCCCAGGTACCAGATGGTGGTTGTTTACAATACGTCGGCATATCAGGTACCGTACCGTAGGTGGAAGTGCCGGGAGACTACAGAAGCGACATTGTAGGTTTCCGTGCGTTTTGAGAAAGAAATTTCCATCCGCAGTATGGTATACCCAGGAACTGCGAAGTTTCGTTACTTGTGGACGCTGAATTTCCCGAAACTGTTCCACATTTCGCTCCGTAGTAGACCGCTGGTGCGGTCTGCTACAGAGCCAAATCTGGTGCGGTTAGCCAAAAACGATAAAATCAGCAATTCGTGCATCAAATATTCATGATTCCATGACTGCCAACTACCGAATAAAATGAGACGATTGCCAGTACCAAAGGCACAAAAATTAAGGACATCATCGAGTGGCTTTTCCTGTTCATCCTGATCACCGGGTTCTTTCGACAATATGTCTAGTTGGCAAGAGGTGGATAATTAATGCCCTCTTTGCTAACAGGAGATCCTGATGACAAGCAGTTTGTGAATATTCACATTCAGGACAACTGGAAATTCCTCGGCATCAGGTGAATAATAAGATGCATCATATACTGTGCTGCTGCTGCTAATATGCACGACGACGAAATTGTTCACAGCTAGATTCACAGCTGCTATACATGTAGATACGTACATCGATAGCAAACATATATCCACTGCGGAGAGCAAAGCCAGAAACTAGAAGCCTTAGAAAAGATCGCAGCACTTTCTGCTGTTGGCTTGCACATAGAAGTTTTTGTTAACTCCCCGAGACAAATACGTTACATGCATACTAGGAATAAATGTCAATATTTCACGAGCGTATCCGTTTTAGTAACTGCCTAATAATAAGGTGCTTGCGCAAACACGCAAAAACTAGCAGGAAGTGCATCTCAGCACCGGAACTAATTACCTGGCTGCTGCTTCCAGTTGATGATCAACTCGCTGTGGGGCGCCAATATTCGAGTGCAAGAATTTTTACCTGTCCTTTTTTATTCCTTGTGTGTTGCCGTGGTTCGAGTGCAACAGTTTTTACCTGTCCTTGTGTATGCCTATGGTGTTTATTCACAACAAGTGCACATAATGTGGTCTTTGATGCAATACATTCTCGGGCTGAAGTGGCCGTTAAATACATCTGCAGACTGCAGTTTGTATGTTAAAACCACAGTGTAACAGTGTGTACTGTACATTAACATGTCATCGAGTTCCACCGACTGCACTATCAGTATTTTTGCATGAGTACTGTATTTTACATCTGGTAATGTAAAAACTGCCCGTGAAACACAGGGAATACCGCAGCGGCGCTATCGCCGTTATCCGCAACATGCACCATAGTCATAATCCGCTTATATTGTTAGTAAGCCCATCTAATACGCAGAAAGTCGAACTGGATGAGAGGCAACGGAAAGCCTGTCCTCTTGGCTTATAATAATAGCGCACGAGTCGAACTGAGAACATATGTTTTGAGAAATTCGGAAATGCTGATTGGATGCTTACAGCTTTACACTTGCTATCTGGCATTTCCCGTCTGCGTGAACGGGAACGATCATAACTCACGTCTTGACTGACAGTGAATACCTGTAACTCGAACTGTTGTGCTGTTCGAAAAGTATTTTTAATGACCGTACATTACATTATAATTTATGATGGTACATTAACGCACTTACTGACTGACTGTACGTTTAGTTCAACGGATGCGCAAACAAGGTGTCTAATGGCGGAAAATGCCGCACTTGTGGAGAAGATTGTTAAAATCGCAGACTACCCAACAACTCGGTAAAAACACCAGCATAAAACAAAGACCAACCTAACCCATTCACCACCACTTACGTCGAACCACAAAATTCCTTACTTCTTCCGACGACACGGCTGCGAAAACCTTTTTCTTATGAGAAGAACTGTTCTCAAGCCTTGTATGAAATGTGTGAGTCAACATCTTAAAAAATAACCGATCGCAACGGCAGAACCGGTCTTTCGCGCGGTGTCCTTTCCAGTGGTACTCGTACTTTATGAGGGGTTGCTCGGCTGGATAACGGCCGCGGGAGTTCAATACTGGGAAACGGCTGAAAATCGAATGGTGTCGAACGGCCCAGTGACACATCATCGTTTCGATCACCTTCACAAAAAGATGTTCACTGGATGTTACATTTGGTAGTTTTTGCGACGTAGAATCATAATTCTTGTTAGATAACTGATGTGCATAAATATGTCATAAATTTTCTCTTATTAACTAAGTAGCAGAAATTAGTACGATCTGACTTCGAATCTCAGTGGCGATATTCCTGTAAAATGCCAATTACGTGGATCTAACAATACAACCTCGAACGAGCGCAAGTACGCAGTTTAATGTATGAAGTTATGAACAAACAAATACCTCGCTGTTCGCCGCGTAGCAGTGAGCTTGATCTCCCCGAGCGCCGTGGTAACGGCCGCAACGTATCAAAAACGAGTTCATGCTGTTCACAATCCACCAGTTCCACAGGCGGTAGCTGCCATTTGTCAGCAATATCATTCCACGTAGCCGCTTCGACGACATCGTGGAGGTTTTTATAATTGCACTCCGGTAGATGCGGTAGAACCGTATTAACAATCTGACGGTACAGTCCTGCCAGCTGCTGGTGTTTCAGTTTCTCCTGGTGGATATCATCGATTTCCTGCTGTGAGTGCCGCGATGCAGTGTCCAATCGATCGCGTAAGCTTAAAATCTGTAAGAGCACCCACGTAATCTTCTTGGCTGGTTCGTGTGAATCGTTACTTCGACACAGGCTGTAGGATATGGCACATAATTTACGGATCACGGGATATTGCACCATTCCCCCCAATGCTTTTTCTGCAGGGGAAA
>JAQGAU010000845.1:0-23270 GCA_034698045.1 Paramacrobiotus richtersi | reverse complement strand
TCCGAATGCGTTTGAAGTCCATACTCCCGGTGAAACCAGACGCGTCAAGAGAAATGCTACTCCAACCATACGATCGGTCGGACGATCGGACTTTCAGGCCAAACAAAGCCATGATCCGCAAAGAAGACTTGAAGCGAATGTTATACCAACCGTGCGTACGGTTAAGCGGATTCTCCCTGAGAAGCGAACACTGCCAACAGGGATTACCCCAGGAAACCAAACACTGACACCTCAGTAAGATATATTCCCCGCATTTTGCCTATTTATAATTTATTGCATTGATGTTTAATTAATTTAAAATATTTAGTCTTATTATTCTTCTTTAGAGACATTCATTTCTGAGATTTAATTATGACGGTTATTTAGAAGTTCTGATTCTAGTGATGATAAGTGATCTAGTCGAAGCTATCTACAAATATTTCAAATTTGTACAATTTTTTACAGTGTCATTGCTGAAATGCAGAAGTTAATACAAGCAACAGTCAAGTATACCGAAGCACCCAGTCAGGACGGTGATTTCGACAGGGAGAAGTTCCTCCGAGAGTGCCTTTCTTCTTCACCTTCAGTTTCTGACTCCGATTCCGAAGACGATGACATGTTCGTGGAAGAACACGAACCTCCCGCGACGGAGATTCGGTTTACTTATTCTATATTGCGAGCGGGTCTGTCTCTTGTCACTCTCCCTTCCGAGTGGAATGTCTTCATGGATGATGATGATTTCGTCATGTTCTTCCGTATTGATAAGGCGTCATATGAAATCACACATGCCGTCATTGTTGCGGCTGATCTTGTACCAACAATCAGGTTTGTCGTCTTTTTTCTGTATTCACTGTATACGTTTTCAAGTCGGTTGTTTAAGATTTGTTTAGTTTGAGCGTTTTGAAAATGTCCGCAAAAGGTAGAAGAAATTTAAAAAACATGATGCATAAAAAAAGGGTATATGATTTCGAAAAATGGTACTAGAAAAATGTTTGAAATTTTTTTGAAATTTGGTATAAACATTTGTCTGGTGCCAATTCTCGTTTACAGCAATGCCTTCGTTTCAAGTATTAGAACGTCTCTAGACAAATTCTCCATTCTTATATGAATGAAAATAGTAAATAAAGCGATCAAAGCATAGAGAAACATTTATTTCACTTTGAATTGTGTTTTATAGGATTCATAATCTGCTGTACAGTGGTAACGAATTTGGCCGAATCCCGTTGGAGAATTTCTGGTGCCTGAAGGAGCTTTTATTGTCGTTGAGTTATGCGACCATCTGTCCCGGTCTGGAGAGTAATTTCGATGGGGGATGCGCATTGGTGTATAAAGGCGGGGCGGCACTGTGTCCGGCGTGCAAGGCGCGCAAACGTGTTGTAGATCAGCGAGCCAGAAATAACGCCGATAATGAACCTGAAGAGGACTCCACAGTGCGGAAATATACCCGACGGAAGAAGAGGCGGGTTGAAGAATGCACTGACATGGAAAATTTGGGTACAGTGTACTACAGTTTCATAATTAAAAGAACTTCGTTTTCTCATTAGAAAAAGTCTCCTGCAGATTACTCACAACAGAAATAAACAACGTTTCTTTACGCGGTGTTTTACAGGACTTTTCGCTTTTTGATTTTGGAGTTTTTTACAACAATTACGCGATCTACTACGCAACTTACATGTGTACTGGGTTTTTTTACGAAATTTAATCGATATCGGTTATTTTCGTTGCGATTTTGTATATCTGGTTTCGAATTCTCCTAGTATATTATTTCTGCTTTTATCCTCAGATCAAATTATATCGAGTGGTGAAGTCGGTTTACCAAACGACGGAATCCCATTTAATGAAAATATCGAAGGGCCTCCACTGAAACCGCCTAAAAGGCTAAGACGCTCAGCAAAGAAGATTAAACATCTGCAGAATCTAACTGCCAATTCTCTTCCGGTCGAGCCATTGTCTGGAACATCAGAAGAACTGCCTGCATCAAACAGTGTACAAGTACCGTCTGAGGAAACTGGACACAATGTCTTCGTTGATTCGTTAGATGTTTTTACACCTGAAGATGTTGGAATCATGTCAAATGTTCAGCAGGATGAATTGTGTTGTTCTACGCAAGACGAAAAAAAGATCCTGAAGAAGATATGCCATTTATGCGGGTTTGTGGCCGATCCTCCTAAATGGGGTCTGACTAAGCACATGCGCCGGGCTCATCCGGAGTGTGCCGCCCAGTGGACGGTGGAATGCATGTACTGTGAGAGGAAATTTTCCTCGGAGGTGTCCATGAAACTCCATGTGAACGCGATGGTAAGAGGCTTCTGGAAGCACTGATTAGGCTTACGTAGGTTTTAAAGAGTCGTTTAGAATAAAGAACATTTGACTGTTTGTTTACCTGGGAATTCAGTAACGAACTTTTAATATCTGCTGATTATCAGATTTCTATTACTACAAAAGTATTTAATGGTTTCGCGTTCAGAAGAATCAGGGATATATTGCCACTTTTTTGCGAAACTGCGTTGATGTAATTTGGTGCGGAGAAGCGGGCATTAGTGCGAGAACGCCAAGTGTCACATACGGTTGTTAATGTACAGAACTCACACAAACGAATTTTTTGTTGATTCTAGCACAAAGACGGTTCAGTATTAACAGTGGACCATGCAGTTGTTGCAGCTGCCGTCGAGCACATGAAAACCACAGGAATCTTTAACTATTACTGCGCAGCATGTCGTCGCCACTATATCAGTAAAGCCGTTTTTGATCTCCACCAGTTCCAGCATTCCCCTCCCGACACTTCCAATGACCATCCGCAACGGGACTGTCCTGCCTGCGATTTTCATGCACCGACTTTTTCCGCCTTGACGGCTCACATGGCGGATCACGCACTGCGACATAAAGACAAGAAACCATGTCTGATCTGTGGAAAATATCTCGGAAACTTACGAGGTCATTTTCAGAATTTTCATCCCGATGAGATGCGACGCATTGAGGCCGACTGGACGGAGCAGTGTGAAGAGTGTGGGGAGAAGTTCAAGTGGAAGCGGATGTTGGAGTTTCACAAGAGAACCGTGCATAATGGATTTCAGTGTTTGTATTGCGCAAAGCGGTACTACACAACCAGGGAATTCGGCGATCATGTTCTGGAACACAAGGTTGACGGTGTGTTTCCGTGTCCTTTGTGTGATAACAAATATGCTGGTAAGCGAAATAACGGAAGTGACCTCTCACCGTTAGAAGCTGTAAAGGAATGATTAACGTTGCGGAGATAAAGTGTTTGTATATTATCAGAATACCACATGATGCTATGCGTATACGGGTGTGTTTAGTTCTGTTTGCGTTTCAGAAGAGTTTTACGAACAGCGAGCGAAGAATTACTGAACGTTTATGGTAGAGGCTAATATAATTAAGTACCTCGTAGAAGGTTTTTAACTTGTTAGGTAACTTTGTATCATGTTTTGCATGTACAGTACATGTTTCTTTGTGTGCAACTTGAAAAAAGTGTGAATTGTTGTTTCAGTTTATCCGAAACTTTCCACTCATTACCGTTCCTACCACGATATAACCCGAGCCCAGTACTGTACAGTCTGCCGGAAACCCATTCCTGGTGGTGACCAAAAGATGTCTGCTCATATGAAATGCTGTGTTCAAGGAAAATCTCAACAACGCGGCAGACATAAAGAAATGGAAGCCGCTGTGAGGGCCAAATTCAAAGGAGCGGCAAAAGGTCAACGTTTACCGTGTGATCAGTGTGGTAAGCTGCTTGCCTCCCGGTCATCCATGTCGAAGCATATTCGCTGGGTGCATATTGGGGACTTGAAGGAACGGTATGAGAAGGACCGGGAAGAGAAAAAGAAACAGGGGATCTACGTGTACAGTAAGCGGGGCTATGTGAAACCCCGAAATCGGATTGCGTTGGAGGATTTTCCCCATCGGTGTGATGAGTGCCAGTTGGGTTATATGAAGGAAATCAGTTTGATAAAGCATCGGGACACGCGACATCCGGAGAAATTCGCGGATAGTTAGTTTTTGATTTGCAGTCGCACCCTTCGTCAGTTGATTGTTTTACATGTTGATGCCTGTATTTACGTCGGTTTGATACTGACATTATTAATTCTGTTTGATTTCGGTCGTTTCCTGTGCAGGTAACCCATCGATAGGAAAACGTGAGTTGGCAATAAATGCTTGTCTCGTCCGGTTGTACTGTTAACTTTTCGCTTTCTTTTTTCAAGGCAGATTGTCTGTACAGTTGAAAATAATGCCATACAGAAATCGGAAAGCAAGAACATCGCGGTGATATCAGGCGTCTTTTATTCTATTGTACAGAACGGTAATCGATAAGTACTACAAACATTCCCATCATACGTACCCTTGGTTTTATCACGTTCGCCATTGGATTCTGTATAACAAGAATAAACACACACCTAACGTTCGTTTCACTCTCGCCCAAGAACACCCGAATTCGCTACACCGGGGATACTCTTGACCACTTTAGCACCTCCTGATGGCCTCCTTCCCCCGGGGAGCGGTTGCAATTTCAGATCTGTTTTGATCGTCGACTAATAACAATGTTACTATACTTCGAAGTAGTCGAATTTTTTGAACTGAGATTTTTTCGGAATTGTTATGCTTGTAGATTTCTAGTTTACTCTGTTTGGTCCATGCTCGCAGTCCGCTTGCCAAGAGTGCAAACCCACTCTGCTTTCCTTCTACGCATCGAAACCACCGTTGATTTATAATTTGGGACTTTGTAGTTCGGTTTCGAACTTTCGCGCTTGGAGGAGATCATACGATCGCAAGGGAACCACCTAATTCTGTTCCTCCGACAGTCTTGTGGCGATCATGAACTTAAAGCAATGTTGCGTCACAGACTGCGCGAACTTCCGCGATCGGTGGCGTACCGGAGATCCTTCGGTGAGTTATCACAGATTTCCAGCCAGTGGCGGCCGCCGTGCAGCATGGATTCATTTCGCTGCACGTGGATGCGATTGGCAGCCCACCACGTCCGATCATATTTGTTCGGATCATTTTCGTCCCGAGGACGTTTGGCCCAAGCATTGCGACGACCGGCTTAGGAAACTTAGAGCCAATGTTCTACCGACCATCCGACCGATTAAGCGGATTCTCCCGCAGAAGCGAACACTACCACCTCGAAATATCCCACAGAAACAAACAATGAGAAAACGAAACGAAAACGATGAGGTTTCCGTTGACGAACATGAACATTCAGCGACGGAGATTCATTTTAATTATTCTATGTTGCGATCCGGTTTGGCGTTGGTCAGCCTGCCTTCCGAGTGGAATGTCTTTATGGATGATGATGATTTCGTCATGTTCTTCCGTATTGATAAAGCGTCATATGAGATCACGCATGCTGTGAATGTTGCGGCCGATCTTGTACCAAAAATCAGGTTTGTCTTGTAGTTCTTCGTGTTTCTCTCGTGTGAGCATGAATTCAGTATTTGTTTGTTATGTGAATACAACGGGCAAAATACTGTATGTTGAAATCTATTCCATTCCTGTTTACATATGGTCCGGATTTTGCCAAATTTATCTCATTCGGTATTCTTTTATAGTAGTTTTCGATAGGTCTTTTACCGAGCACTGAGGTTCATCAGAAACATTGCACCTCGAGCTGAAAAATATATTAAAAATGACGTTGAATATTTTCAGGCAACATATTAAGATACCGTTTGTTTTTGGCTTATAGGATCCATAATCTTTTGTACAGCGGTAGCGAGTTTGGCCAGATCCCGTTGGAGAATTTCTGGTGCCTGAAGGAGCTTTTATTATCGTTGAGTTGTGCGACCATTTGTCCCGGTCTGGAGAGTAATTTCGATGGGGGATGCGCACTGGTGTATAAAGGCGGGGCGGCATTGTGTCCGGCGTGTAAGGCGCGGAAATGCCTTACAGATCAGCGAGCCAGGAAGAACGCCGCTAAAGAACCGGACGACGACTCAACAGTGCGGAAATATAGCCAAGTGAGGAAAAGGCGGGCTGAACAAAGTGCTGACATGGAGAACATTGGTACATTTGCTCAAATAAATGCGATGTGTTTCTTAAATTTCTTAGTTGTAAACTGTGATTACATTGGTTTAGTGTAGTTTAGTCGAATCGGTTGTTAGTAAATTCTTAACAAATGAAAACAAATGTGATCACTGTAGATTTGGTTTCTTTAGATAAACCAGTACTCCAGTCAGTACATAATTGAAGGATGAATCCAATCTTTTTTTTGTTACGTACAGACCCCTTTTTTGGATATTTATTAGCGAAAGCGGTCAAAATAAATTACAAATTATCCATTATAGTAGTCCCAGTACATTGTTTCAGTTCTTATCTTGTCAGATCTTTTGATGTCGAATGAAGAAATCAGTCTACCAAAAGACGGAATCCCGTTCGATGAAATTAAGGAGGGCCGTCCGCTACAAACGCCTAAAAGACGCGGAGCAAAGAGAATCAAAACAGTCGAGGATGTCACCGACAATCTGACAAACTCCCTTCCGGCCGTGCTATGGTCGGGATTACCGGAACAGCTTCCTGCATCATGCGTTGAACCGCCCGAGGAGACCGGAAGCTCTGCCGATGGCGTCATGAATTCGGCAAATTTTTTGGCAGCTGTACCGGTTGACATCACGCCGAATGTTCCGTTGAATGAATTCGATCATTCCACACAAGAGGATACAAAGATCAACGGGAGCACGTGCCATCTCTGTGGCTTTGTAGGTCATAATCGTCAAACATACCTGACCTTGCACATCCGCCGCGCTCATCCGGAGTATGCCGCCCAGTGGACGGTGGAATGTATGTACTGTAGGAGGAAGTGTCCCTCTCAGAGGTCATTGAAGATCCATGTCAAAGCGATGGTGAGGTGCTTTCTAATACGCTCATTAACAATTAGTTGCACATTGCTGTAAGTTTCAAACTGACAGATTGCTGAGAATTAGGAAAGTTAAAGCTGACGCTTTGTTTGAAAAGTTTTTTTATTCGTTTTTTGAGTTTTTATTGTGACAACATCTGCTGCCCGGGCGATTCCCAGTAAAGAATTAGTACACATTTACTCGAGAAAACTGTATAATAACTCAGCTGTACTCTGTAGAACAGCGAAAGTGTGTACTGACTGAAGTTTACGAATCACAAAAGTGATGGTTCTTCGTGAATGTTGCACTCACACAAGGAAACGATGTTGTATCAATAAATTCATATTATGTAATCTGATGGTAATATGGATTGATTGTGACAGTCCACAAGCAAGGAGTACCATGAAATACGTGATAATAATATTATCATGTATTTCATAGTATTCCTTACTTGTGGATTGTTACTATTGTTATGAATTATTATAATTTTATTAATAGTGCATAACATTATTATGAAATGTACTGTGATTATGTATTGTTATATGAAACACATCGTACCTGTGGATTGTGTAGTAGGAATCGACAGGTACGATTAACAGTTCGCCATGACCAGTAAGTTAGGCAGTAACTCTGCACGTAATCAAGACGGACGAATGGCTTATTGATTTCAGCACAAAGACGGCTCAATAATAGCACCAGCGGACCCTACCCTGATCGAAGCTGCCATTGACCACATAAAGACCACAGGAAGGTTCTCTTATTACTGCGCAGCATGTCGTCGACACTACATCAGTAAAGCCGTTTTCGATCTCCACCAGTTGCAGCATTCCCCTCCCGACACTTCCACTGATCAGTCGCAACGGGACTGTCCGGCCTGCGATTTCCATGCACCGACTTTTCCTGACTTGGCGGCTCACATGTCGGATCACGCACTGCGACATAAAGACAAGAAACCATGTCTGATCTGTGGGAAATATCTCGGAAACTTACGATGTCATTTTCAAAATTTTCATCCCGATGAGATGCGGCGCATTGAGGCCGACTGGGCGGAGCAGTGTGAAGAGTGCGGAGAGAAATTTAGGACGAAGTGGATGTTGGGGTCCCACAAGAGAACCGCGCATGATGGGTATCAATGTGTGTATTGCGCCAAGCGCTACGACAAACCCAAGGAATCTGGCGAGCATATGCTGGAGCACAAAGTGGATGGTCTGTTTCCGTGTCCTTTGTGTGATAAGAAATACGCTGGTAAGTCGGAAACGAGGTTTCGTCAGTTTTTATGCAATGGTTTGCAGTTTCTGTTTCGCAGTTAGGTTACTGTTTACTGACCTTCTGTAATCGATCTGAATTCTTGTTGCAGTTTATTGGAAACTGGCCTACCATTACCGCTCCTACCACGACATAACCCGTGTCCAGTTCTGTGCAGTCTGTCAGAAACACATTCCTGGCGGTAACCAGAAGATGACTTCTCACATGAAATGCTGCGTTCAAGGAAAATGTCGTCAAAGCCGCAAAGATGTTAAACTGGAAGCCGCTTTGAGCGCAAAATTTGAAGGGGCAGTGAAAGGTCAGCTTCTACCCTGTGATCAGTGCGGTAGGCGGTTTGCCTCCGCGGTATCCATGCGGCAGCATATTCACTGGATGCATATCGGGGACTTGAAAGAGCGGTTTAAGAAAGCCAGGGAAGAGAAACGGCAGCAGGGGATTGACGTGTACCGACGCGGATATGTGAAACCTCGGGATCGGATTGCGCTGGAGGATTTTCCCTATCGATGTGAGGAGTGCCAGTTGGGATTTCTCAAGGAGATCAATCTGGTTAAGCATCGGGACACGCGACATTCGGACAAGTGCGCGGATAGCTAGTTGGTCATCTGTACCTTTTATCAGTTTGTTTTCTTATGTGTTAATACTTCTACTGTGCTGGCGTCGGTTTGGTATTTGGTTTGATTTCGTTCGTTTCTCGTGCGTCTTGAGTCTTGGCCAACGGCGATAGGAAAGGGTCCGGTCATAATCTGTCTCTTTTGATGTGCATTATTTTGCACTAAACGATGCCACACAAAATCTACAAAAAGATGCACATCTGAATAACTACGTTCTTACACCACGAAGACAGTTACAATAATATTATGATACTACGAATTCGTATGTTATGTTGCGCTGTTTATATGCAATACTGCAAACATTTTTCAGTATAACTCTTCTTACTTAGTTTTACAACGTTTTGACTTGTATAGCAATTTACACGCTTAATTGCACCTTGCAACGACACGAGTTGTTAAGAATTAACTCCACATCCCATCAAACCCAGATCTTCTCCTAACTTCGCGATGCAATGAACCGGGACTGTGCTTGACCACTTCCGAATGCCGTATTTTCTCGTTTTGTTTTTATATAGCATTTAACTTTAGTTATTCCTTTCCAGTAATGTTCATAATTATGACTATGTTAATTTGGTCCTTCTTCGGGTGATGTACCGGTATGTTTCTGAGATCCGGTACCTGCTGTAAAACCTTTTTTTTCGCGCCTGAAGAGATCGTTTTTCTTTTCTCTTTGTTTTCTTGGTTCTGTCAACGCGAAAACATCCTGTAACTGTTATAACCCACAAACTGCCGAAATTCTAACTATAAATTAATAATCAGTTTGCTATCAATATGAGAATTAAAACCGATTAACAGCGTCCTAGTGCTTGCATTGCCCTATCACGAACAAGTCCGAGTCTAGTTTCGACCGAATAAAAGCACTGCCCGCTCAGGGACGGTTTCAGTTTGACTTTTATGATAGAATGCTTTGTTACGCAGGCGCCGTGTTATATTGCGAATTCATGCACAATGAATGTATCGACGCATCCGTCTGGCGTAGGAGAACATGTTCCGATACCCGATACCCGATTTCCCTTGTTTCTTTGGTTCGATGCGCGCCAATGCATCGAAGCGGTACTAACGCGCGCAAAGTGTATTGAAGCGTGTCCTGAACTTTCCTGCGATCTTTGTCTGCAAAACTGCAACAAAGCCTAGAACGCCGTTCACATTATCAGTAAACTACCGGACATAAGCCAACGTGCTCTCACTTGTTTGGATTAATAATTAGGTCTGTAGATTCGGAAAAGTCTGTGGATTTATAGTTTTATTTTTATGGTTAAGAATTTATAGATCGCACCTTAAGTTCTTAACCGACAATGATAACAAATGCTGAAAAAATAGATATTCAGATAGAGGAACATTTTTATTTCGAGTTACCACCCCCTTTGGGCTGCGCCGGCATAAGAAGCAGCTGGCTGCTTCCCGAAGGTGCACTTGTTGTGCCATATGAAACGGATGGATTCCTGATCAAGAATCCTGGATTCTATGTACTTATTTCGAAATATCTTGATGCTTTCCAAAGTTTGTTTCTTTCAGCATTCACTCTTAAAGTTGTAATGTACTTCGTTTACTCCCGTGCTCGTAGTCCACTTACCAGAGCGCATCATCATCCAGCTACCATATATTTGGCTCTGTGACTTTGTGAATTGGTTCAGGTGCTGGGATTAGAAATAATAGAATACAAGGAAACCAGTTTATTTGTAATCTGTGTCCTTCCGACAGGAGATCATGGGCTTCAGAAAATGTTGCGTCATACACTGCACGAACTCCCGCGAATATACACAAGGTTCTTTACCGAGTTATCACAAGTTTCCTGCCCGATCGCGAGACTATTATCGTACAGCATGGACGCAGTTTGCTGCACGCGAACACGGTTGGCAGCCCACTACGTCGAGTTACATGTGTTCGGATCATTTTCGTCCCGAGGACTTTGACAATCGCTGCCGCACTCGAAGCAGACTTAAAGAGGATGCCATACCAACCGTACGGCCCGTCATGGGGATTCCTCCAGAAACGTGAGATATGACACCTCTGACTATATAAATAATGTAATTATATCCTAGAGAAGCAAAAACATGTGATTTCGACAGGGCCAAGTTCTTTCCACGGTTCCTTTTTACTTTACCACCAGTTTCTGAAGACGGTGACATAGCCGTCGAAGAACAGGAGCCACCAGAGAAAATAACATTGCCATCTGAGTCTACCGACGCACCCACCCACGATGGCGATTGCGATAGGGAATCCTTCCATTCTTCTCCTCCACCCGTTTCCGAGTATAAAAAAGAAGATGTTGAGATGTCCGTTGAAGAACAGGCACCTCCCGCGACGGAAATTCAGTTCACTTACTCTACACTTCGATCCAGTCTGTCGATGGTCACCCTGCCTTCCGAGTGGAACACCTTCATGGATGATGATGATTTCGTCATGTTCTTCCGTATTGATAAGGTGTCATATGAAATCACGCATGCCGTCATTGTTGCGGCTGATCTCATACCAAAAATCAGGTTAGTTTTCTGTTCTTTTTTTCCATTTCCGTTATAGGGATATTTTTGTCTGATGCTCAGTATTTATTTAATTTGAATGTTTGAAAACATATATGCATAGGTTAAAGTAAGGACTGTACGGTTAGAATTTATAACGGATTTATAAAACATGATGTATCAAAATTCTGGTAGATGATAATATCTACTAGATTTACAAAACTTCAAAAGTCGACTGTCGCTCTGATCATTCCCAAAAATGATGCTGTACTAAAATAATGATGAATAGGTTCTGGAATGTAACAGCTATTCATCCAGTTTTTTCTATTAGCTGATGACATTTTCTTGTCTAGCAGGAGCTTTCTTTCTGATTACCTTATTTACCTATGCAATTTTCTTGTTAAACAACCGCTACATTGCGATATGAACGAAAGTACATAAAGATAATCTCGGAAAGCCTCCATTTTATGTTAGCCTTGGTTGTAGAATTCGTAATCGGTTGTACAACGGTAACGAATTTGGCCATATCCCGTTGGAGAATCTCTGGTGCCTGCAAGAGCTGTTATTGTCGCTGAGTTGTGCGACCATTTGTCCCGGTCTGGAGAGTCATTTCGGTGCGGGGTGCGCGCTCGTGTATAAAGGCGGTGCGGCATGGTGTCCGGGGTGCCGGGCGCGAAAACAGGGTATTACGCTCCAGCGAACTAGAAAAAATGTTCCTGAAGAATCGGATGACGACTATTCAGTGCGGAAGTATTCCCGATGGAAGAAGCGAGCTACACAGAGCACTAACATGGAAAATTTGGGTACAGTGAGATCTGTTGTTTCATTGTAGCTGTAGTTAATGTAGACTTATAAACATATCATGGAAATTAACCAGAACTAAATCCGGCATTTCTTTACGAAATATTTATCAGAATTTGTTATATTTTTGGTTTTTGGATATTTGAAATAAATGAAAACGGATCATCCACTGTGCAACTGGTACATGAATATGTGGGAGATTTGGTTTCAGTTTGGACATATGCGTTTGTAGCTTTGTATTGATTTGTTGAGCATTTCCAGTATATTATCCTCTTTTCGTAGATCTTTTGATAACACACAACGATATTGGTCTGCCAACAGACGGAATCCCATTTGATGCAGATAAGGACGATCCTCTAGAAATGCCTAAAAGACGAAGACTCTCAGCGAGGACAAGTGTGATATCACCAAAGAACCGTACCGAAAATTTGCACAATTCTCTGCCGGTCGATCCATGGGGTGAAAGCTCTGAAGAACTGCCCGCATTACACACTTCACCGCCTGAGGAGACGGGAAGCACTTCCAATGTCCTTGTGGATTCATTGGATTTTTCTGCACTTATACCAATCGAGCATGTTAGCATCGCAAATTTTCAGCTGAATAAATTGGCGCGTTCTACCCCCCGGGACAAAAGGATGCTCAAAAAGTCATGCCATCTATGTGGTTTTGTCAAAGTTCATCCAAAAAAAGGTTTGACGCAGCACATCCGCCAGGCCCATCCGGAGTATGCCGCCCAGTGGACGGTGGAATGTATGTTCTGTGGGAAAAAGTGTCCCTGTGAGACGTCATTGAAGATGCATTTGAAAGCGATGGTAAGGTTGTTTCTCATTAGGGTTCCATAGGCTAAGGTAGTGAATTGTTTTAATTACGATCTTGTGATTGCTTGGGAACTCAATAACAAAATGCCGGATATCGGTTGATTTGTATTCAGTGAGATCGACTGTTCTGTTCTCATAGACCTATACAGTACTTAAAAGTTTTCGAATTAATCATATGTATTTCACTTTTCGAGGTATAGCAGTAATCATTCTATATCCAGCAGAGAGATGTGCTAGAGTTGTAAGAAATACAGACGAATGCCTGGCTTATTTCAGCACAAAGAAGGTTCACCGACAGTAACAGTGGACCCTAACGCGATCGAAGCTGCCGTAGAGTACATGAAGACCACAGGAAGGTTTACCTATTACTGCGCAGTATGTCAGCGAAACTACGCCAGTAAAGCCGTGCTCGATCTGCACCAGTTCCAGCATTCCCCTCCCGACACTTCCACTGATCAGTCGCAACGGGACTGCCCGGCCTGCGATGTCCATGCACCAACCTTTTCCGACTTGTCGGCTCACATGTCGCAGCATGTTTTGCGATATAACGAAAAGAAGCCATGTTTAATCTGTGGACGATATTATCTCGGACATTCCCGACCCCATTTTCGACACTGGCATCCCGAGGAGATGCGGCGCATTGAGGCCGAGTGGTTGGAGAAGTGTGCCGAGTGCGGGGAGAAATTCAAGACGAAGCGCATGTTGGGAATGCACAAGACAACCGCGCACGTTGGGTTCCAGTGTCGGTACTGCGCCAAGCGCTACAACAAGGCCAGGGAATTAGGCGATCATGTTCTGGAACACAAGGTTGACGGTGTGTTTCCGTGTCCCGTCTGTGTTAAGAAATTTCCTAGTAAGTGACCTCTCACCCGGAATATTTGACCTGACCACTCGACAATCATTTTAAATAATAGTAATTTAGGTAATCCTTTTTATAGTTCGTTTAGTTGTTTAAATCGGCAAAAATCGAGCCGAATTCTTGTTTCAGCTTATCCGTTCATGGCCGGTCATTACCGCATCTACCACGACATAACCCGAGCCAAGTTCTGTGATATCTGTCGGAAAGCCATTGGTGGCGGTGACAAGAAGGTGGCTGCTCATATGAAATCCTGCGTTCAGGGAAAATCTGCACAGCCTCGTCAGCCAGGGGAACGTGGCAAACACAGAGAAATGTATGCCACTGTGAAAGCCAAATTCCAAGGGGCGGCGGAAGGTCAACGTCTGCCGTGTGATCAGTGCGGTCAGCTGTTTGCCTCCGCGGTCTCCATGACGCGGCATATCCGCTGGATGCATGATGGAGACTTGAAGGAACGGTTTGAGAAGATCAAGAAAGAGAAAAAGAAACAGGGGATAAAAGTGTACAGTCGACCTGGCTATGTGAAACCTCGAGAGTGGCTGGCGCCGGAGGATTTTCCCCATCGATGTGATGTGTGTCAGTTGGGTTTTATCAAGGAGAGGAATCTGCTTAAGCATCGGGACACGCGACATCCGGAGAAGTGCGCGGATAGCTAATTGGTGATCTTTAGTTATACCGGTCATCAGTTGATTTACTGATGTGGGTGCCTTCGGCATGAAACTGCGGATTGACGCCACCTCCGAAACTGGCGGATAAGGACAACACCTGATGGATCCATAACCATTTTGGACCGCCTTCTGTTTACCATTGACTTCCGGACACAATTGAGTCTTTAATTGTCAGTATTGTTTGAATGTTTTACGTGAATGCAGACTCGGTGTGACCTTTTCATTGACTTTTGTACCGTTTTGCGCATACTTGGACCCGTTGGTTGTATTTCTCTGAATAATACGATCATAACGTTCCCGAGTGTTTGGTTCTTTATTGTAACAGTTGGACACACAGCAGTACAAATTCAAGGACATTTAAACCGTTGTCGCTCACATATTTTGTGTGTTATATGTTGGTTGTGTAATTTCGTCGGTTTGGTACTTGTAATTGTTAGTTCGCTTTGATTTCGTTCGTTTATCGTGCTGAAAAACCATCTTGTTCAAAGGGAGATAGGAAAAGATTCGGTTCAAAACTGTCTTTTTGACAGACCGAGTTTTTGTGCTTTCTTTGTATAATGTTCATTGTTCCTGCAACTGAAGATACCACACAAATTCACAAACGTGCACATCTGAACAACAAAAGGATGGACCCATTAGCGTATTTCTGGGTGGTAAATGCGCTTCAGAGTATGGGCAGGAAGCCGCAGGAATCGCAGGATGAGGTATGGGCAGGATGAGAGCATTTTGAAGGGGGTAGCACAGATCGACACGCCACGCCAGACGTAAGGCAACGCCCGCCGAGGAAGCGGTCACCATTCGAGATCCGAAGCGCTGTCTGGGATTCCGTTTTTCTATATTGCATTTTTTTGGAAGTGTTGATCTCTTGATTCTCTTCCTGAAATTCCGGGTTATAGTCCTAGTGTATTTTCTTTGCTCCTTGTTGGCTTACCTTAGCGCTTGTTCTGGATCTCTCTGGCATTTGTTTTACATTTGTTTCGGAAAGCCATCTGTTATGGTCGCAGCTAACGCCTGGATGCATGGTTCTTTGGCTGTGTCTTTGACAATTTGATTTGGCGGGTTGGATGCGAATCGGAGTCTCGGACGATGATAAGAAGAATAAGATCATACGGAAGATCCTGCTTTCCAGTGGAACGTCTTTATGGATGATGATTTCGTCATGTTCTTCCGCATTGATAAGCCCTCATACGAAATCATCATGCATGTTGCGAAGGTTGCTGTGACCCATCTTGTACCAACACTGAGGTTGGACTAATATTTTTCTGTGTTTTTTCCATTTTTTCCGTTTTGATTATGTGATTTTTCGAGTTAGTAGAATGTAGATCAGCATTTATTCCATCTGAATATTTTGAAGAAGCTGTGGTGTCACTGTATGAAAATCGATATCATAATTTAGCAAAATCGATACGAAAAATTAATTATAATGATGAATAAATTCTGCATTATTATTGATAATAAATTCTGTTGTAACAGTTATTTGTTAACTTTTGTGGTGTAGTACTGGATTCATTTCTGCCGCGAAGTCCACTTAACTATTTTCCGAGCTTTGGAACAGAGGCAGTGGACTGTGCGCGTCCGATGCTTGTTTCTTATTATCACTTGAAAACAGGTGCTTTGCTTTTTTCTGATATATGTTGCGATGTGTAAATAGCGACAACCTTGCTTCTGTTCCTCTGCACAATTTTTCAGACTCCCGCACAACTCGAAGCGCTAACAAAATTAACCATTTATTTCAGGCGCATGTGGATGGACTAATAATCCTTCGATATTCTTTGTCATAATCAACATTATGGATTTGGAGAATACGGACTCACATGGAGATACATCGGAAAACACTCGTGCTTGTCAAGTAAGCTTTGCTTTTGTATTATGGTTATACGAAGGTAAATGACTAAAAATTTTAATTTTAGAGAAACTGCTAAATGTGTGTGCGCAGTTACAGAATCCCGTTAAAATTTCCGTGTATAACACCAGCACCGGTAAAAAATTCGGCAGCACGGGCGGTCGGCGTCGCCTTCTCTGCCGCTTTTCCGGTTGCACGACGCATGCTCGCACATCAGGATTATGTGCCAGACATTTCACGTCACAGCATTGCGACAGGTAAAAGATTCAATTATAAAATTCAAAAAAAATCCAAAAATTTCAGTAGCCCGTGAAGTCTGTTCTAAAAAGAGTTTTAACTTTTGCAAGAGCAAATAATAGTAATAAGAATAAAATAAAAATAAGAAAAAAATTATTAATATAATAATATAAATATAACAATAATGATAAATAATATATGATATTTTAAAATTGATCCTGATATACGGGGATCAGTTATATGTTGGTAATTGCGAGGGATATTTTCGTTTAAAATATTGGCAAATCAGTCACTTGAATGTACTACCGCATTGTTTATCGTTAAGAAAAGTCTGCCCATTCTTGTAATCCATAAGCCACATTTCTGTTGTTATTTTTACTCATTTCCACTCAAAACATATTATTTTTGTAACCATATTGTGTGTAAATTTCAGTGGATTACCGGTATTAGAAAGTGAACAGGAAGCAGCCACTCCATGTGTCGACGTCTTCGTGTCGACGACAATCCCTTGTGCCGGCTTCAGTATCGAACTCCGGGACGGTAAAAAGTTCAAAAGATGCGGCGGGCGCACCCGGCGGTTATGCGATGCCTGGGAATGCACAAACATCGGTTCTATCGGACAGGCCAAACGTCTGTGCATAACGCATTCTAAACAGCCAGAAGAAAGGTATGCGAAATGTCACAGATAGAGACGTCGTCGGTAGAGAAACGTTTTGCTTGCCGTAAGCAGAATGTTTTTGTTAAAATGTGTTATATGATTTCAGCGTGTTGATAATACAACCTTCTGATGTTTCATCCACTCTGGAGCCAGTAAACACGGACGCCACGCTGTCAGTGGACCAGGAAGAGTCAGGTATAGGTTTTTGATATTATGCTCTTTTACTTAATACTTCTAACATATCAGATGTTTTAACAGGAATCATTTGTGACTTTTTCAGATTTCAATATGGAGAACTTCCTTCGAAAGTCCCGTCCTACTTTCCCATCCATTGCCGAGTACGAAGACGACGGGATGTCCGTTGAAGAACAAGAGCCTCCCGCGACGGAGATATTTACGTACTCGATGTTGCGATCCGGTCTGTCGTCTGTCATCCTCCCTTCCGGGTGGAACACCTTCATGGATGATGATGATTTCGTCATGTTCTTCCGGATTGATAAGGCGTCATATGAAATCACGCATGCCGTCATTGTCGCCGCGGATCTTGTACCAACAATCAGGTTTGTTTTATATATCCTTGTGCTTCTTTTTTGTTTTTATCATGTGAGTTTATAAGTCTAGTAGCTGTTTGATTTGGATTTTTCGAGGGTGTGTGTTATTTGCTGTTTACGCAGCGAAAACTGAACAGATAAGTACAGGAACAATATTGTATTAAAACCTGTTTTCTGTCTAAATTGTCATAACTGTGCACAGATATCTTATCATGTATTTCGTTGTTTTCCTTTTGATAGGCCTTTTATGTAGCACTGAGGCTCCTCTAAAATCTTTGCTCCTACAGTTGAAAAATAAATTAAAAATGCCATTAAATGTTAACAGGCAAACGATATCAAAATATCGTAAGTTTTGGGTTTATAGGATCCACAATCGGTTGTATAGCGGTAACGAGTTTGGCCACATCCCGTTGGAGGATTTCTGGAGCCTCAAGGAGCTGTTGTTGTTGTTGAGTTATGCGACCATATGTCCCGGTCTGCAGAGTAGTTTCGATGGGGGATGCACACTGGTGTTTAAAGGCGATGCGGCACTGTGTCCGGCGTGCAGGGCACGGAAATGCCTTACAGATCAGCGAGCCAGGAAGAACGCCGCTAAAGAACCGGACGATGTCTCCACAGTGCGGAAATATTTCCGACGGAAGAAGAGTCGGATTGAAGACAGCTCAGACGTGGAAAAGCTGGGTACAGCTCTCGAAATAGATGCAATATGCTAATTGGAGTTCACAATCGATAAATAGTTTTTTCAAAGTGCATTTTCAAAGAATTTTTGCGTTTTCGCTTTCTGGAGCTGCGCTTTTTGCTTTAGTTGTTAAAAATGAAAGGAGCTAAGGTGAATTATCTGTCGTTATCCACTAGGAAGGTTAACGTTCTGGCTGACGATCTTTGTTTCGGTTGTGACTGTATGTTACTCGCTTGTCAGTCACTTCCGTCACATTTTTATGCATTCTTTTCAGAGTATTTCGCACCGAATGAAGAAGTCGGTTTACCAAACAATGGAATCCGGTTCGACGAAAATAAGGAGGGACATCCACTGGAACCGCCTAAAAGACAAAGACGCTCGGCAAAGACGATTAAATCACCCAAGAATCTTACCGGAAATTCTTTGCCGGCCGATCCAATGTCTGGAATGTCGGAAGAACTGCCTGTATTAGACATTGTACCGCTTGATCAGGCGGGAGACACTGCCAGTGTTCGTGTGGATCCGGTAGACTTTCTGGCACCTCTACCGACTGGGAATGTCGGCAACACGGCAGATGTTCAGCAGAACAAATCGTATTGTTCTGCACAAACGAATAAGAAGACCCTCAAAAAGCTCCTCAAGAAGACATGTCTCGTCTGTGGCTTTGTAGCCAATCCTCCTAAAAGCGGTCTGACTATGCACATCCGCCGGGCTCATCCGGATTATGCCGCCCAGTGGACTGTGGAATGCATGTACTGTGGGAGGAAGTGTCCCTCTGAGACATCATTGAAAATCCATGTCAAAGCGATGGTAAGCTAATCCTGGAAGTATTTCTGTTTCACAGGTTAAAATTCTAAGTTGTTTGGAGTTGCGATCTTATTAAAGTATGCGCGGATTAGTCTACGAACCATGAAAGTAGTGGTCTTTTGTGACCATTGAAAGACGAAACGCTGTTTTACTTGGAAATTAATTTTTTTCGATATCTTGCACCCAGTTAACCGATCCATATGTTGGCAATATGGATCGGATAGTTGGTTGTGCGTGTAAAGCCAAAGATTTCCTTAACTAATATGACGACGGACATTTCGCTGTAATTACCGTTAAGCGTCACGTAAGATTGTTAATGTGGTGAACTCAGAAGTAATTGTCTTACCGATTCCAGCACAAAAACGGTTTAGTATCAGCAGCCCCGGACCCTGCTGCGGTCGAAGCTGCCGTCGAGCACATGAAGACAACAGGAAGATTCACCTACTACTGCGCGACATGTCATCGGCACTACATCAGTAGAGCCGTTTTCGATCTCCACCAGTTCCAGCATTCCCCTCCCGATACTTCCAAGGAGCATCCGCAACGGGACTGTCCTGCCTGCGATTTCCATGCACCGACCTTTCCCGACCTGGCGGTTCACATGTCGCAGCATGCTATGCGGCATAGAGGAAAGAAACCATGTTTGATCTGCGGTAAACATTCCATAGATCAACGAGCCCATGTTCGAAACTGGCATCCCGAGGAGATGCTGCGTATTGAGGCCGACTGGGCGGAGAAGTGTGATGAGTGCGGTGAGAATTTCATGTGGAAGCGAATGTTGGAATTCCACAAGAGAACCGTGCATGAGGGATTTCAGTGTTTGTATTGCGCAAAGCGATACTACAAATCCAAGGAATTTGGTGATCATGCGCTGGAACACAAGATTGACGGTCTGTTTCCGTGTCTTGGATGTGACAAGAAATTAGGTGGTAAGTGAATAACCGCGATTGACCTCTCGACATTATGTATGCTGCGGTTGAGTTACAAACTTACATAGAACTGAAATTCAGTCCGGATTAACTAAAGGGTGTCATTTAATTGGTGTGTTATGCAGTCGTAGCAGGAACGCAGGGTCAACAGCGTTTCCATGTCCTTTGTGTGATATGAAATAAGCATGTGAAGACTTACATGCTGTAATGTCGAGAGGCCAATCCAGACGGATTGGCCTCTCGACATTAAGATATTTTTTATCGGGTATAAGATAAGATATTTTATTATATATTACCTTCCTGGTATTAATTTTCTTCCGAATTCATTATGAACGAGTATCATGCACAGGCGGCTTAGCAGATTTTTATGGTAAAGAACCTGTTCAGTTCTGATGAACCGATAACTCAAAGTGACTGAAACTAGCTGTGGCTGAAAATGTTTCACATTATTATGTTACATAGCTCTGGTTACCACTTCGAAGTTGAATCTTTTGTTGTTGGCCATTTGAAATCGCCTAAAATCTGTCAGAATTCTTGTTTCAGCTTATCCGTTAATGGCCAATCATTACCGTTCCTACCACGACATAACCCGAGCCCAGTTCTGTACAATCTGTCGGAAAGCCGTTGCTGGCGGTGAGAAGCAGATGGCTGCTCATACGAGATGCTGCATTCCAGGAAGCTCTCCTCAACCTAGTCAAACGTGGCAACGTGGGAAATACAAAGAAATGCAAGCCACTGTGATGGCCAGATACAGAGACGCAGCTAAAGGTCAATCAACGCCCCCCGTGTGATCAGTGCGGTCAGCTGCTGGCCTCCGCGGTATCCATGTTGAAGCATATTCGCTGGGTACATATTGGAGACATGAAGGAGCGGTTTGAAACGGTCCGGGAAGAGAAAAGGAAACAGGGAATTTATGTGTATAGTCGACCTGGCTATGTGAAACCCCGTGCTCGGATTGCACTGGAGGATTTTCCCCATCGGTGTGATGAGTGCCAGTTGGGTTTTATCAAGGAGATCAGACTGATTAAGCATCGAGACACGCGACATCCAAAGACATAATAACTGGTTTTCCATTCGGTTAGTGTAGTTTGTTGGTAATTACGTACTGCGGTTTGGTTGCGTTTATTGAATTTCTGCTGCTGAAAGGTACTTTTTCCTGTCTACAGTTTTACGTTGCCCAAATGTTTGCGCATGTTGCGCTTGACAGACAAATTTCCGGAAGTTAGTATACTTCGAGGGAAAGGCATTTCTGTTACTCATACTTTGTGCACAAGCATTTCTCCCACGTCTTTTGTTTAACGAATAGAACGTGACCGTTTCTCCGGTATAGCTTGAACGCAGTGTATATTCTTCATGAATCTGGTAATTTCACGGAAGGCCAGCGTTTTTGCTGTTAGCTGCTTAAAAAAAACAGCTCTTGTACTGTTTTCATAGTTCTTCGAAAATGTGTCCTACATGACAGCTCACTTCCTTCTGCATCTTTTTCGCGGCATAAATAGGAATACCCAGATGCATCCATGTCAGAAACTCATTAGACCCTCGTTGTGCGTTTCGTTGTTCCCTTTTACTGGCCTAGTTTGGTTCGGTCGTTTTTCGAACAATCAGCCAAGATGAATAACTATTATTCATCTTGCTTCAGCTATGTCGCTATTTATCCGGCACTTGAGGTACAAGCCACTGTTTTCTCGCAGCGAAAGATTCTATCTTCATGCTTTTCCCGGCCTCGGCCAGGGATTTTTTCAACTGGAAAACCATATCGCAGCTGCCATAACGCATATTACTTTCGGCTTTTAACGTGCAGGACACGGGGACAGACGATGCTCGTATTTCTGGATGCCAGATCCACTTCAGCACGATTATGGGAACAATGACAGCATTTTAAAGGCGGTAGCCCAGAACCAAAGGCAACAGCCGCCCAGGAAGTGGTTACCATACATTTTCAGATGTGATGCATTATTGATTATTGACTGTATTAAATTTTGTGGTTTAGGATTTTTGTTTGAAGTGTTGATCTCTTTCCGAAATTGCGGATTATGCTCGTGGTTTAAGTACTTTTTCATTTTGGCTCCGTGCTGGACTACCTAGCATTGGTTTCTGGGTCTATCACACCCTTGTGAAAGTCATCTGCTATGGTCGCCTCATGCCTTTCTATATTTGGTTCTTCGACTTTGTCTTTGTGTATTGATAATTTGATTTGGCGCTAGAGTGAGAATCATAAGATTCCGAGTGGAACGTCTTTATGGATGATAATGATTTCGTCCTGTTCTTCCGTTCTGTAAGTCGTCATACGAGACAATGCATGCTGTAAACGTTGCGGGCAACTTGCGGCCGATATTGTACCAAAAAGCAGGTCTCCCTGATAATTTTCTGTCTTTCTTCCGTTGCAGTTCTGTCAATATTCGAGTCTACTTATTAATCAGCTTTTGTTTTAATTTTTATCTGAATATTTCGAGAACATCAGTAAGCAGGTTTAAACAATCTGTGGTGTCGTTAAAATCGATAGCATAATGATAATGGGCGAAAATGATACCAAAATTAATAATTATGAATAAATTCTGCAGTAAGTAATAATAAACTCTATTTCTGCCGTGAAGCACACTAGGTACTTCCCGATACACGCTCCTTTGAAAAAAAGGCAGTTTGCTTCATCTTGCATTGTGTAAACAGCGACCAGCTAATTGTATTCCGCTGCACAATCTTTTAGACTCCCGCACAGCTCGAGGTGCTAAATAATTCAATCGTTTATTGCAGTAATCCTTTCTGATACTTGTCGAATACCAAAAACTATGGATTTGGAGAAGGTTGGCTCACACACGGAGACATCTGAAAACACTCCAGCGCTTGTCAAGTAAGCTACGTTTATTCATTAATATATTTGTCCGAAGTTATAAAGCAAGGAAACTGAAATGTCGAAAAACTGGTAAATGTGCCCAGTTTCAGGATGCCGTTCAAATTACCGTGTACAACGGCAGTAGCGGGAAAAAAATGCGTAGTTCGGGCTGTCAGCGTCGCCTCGTTTGCGCCATTGCCGGCTGTACTACGCTTGCTCGCAACCACAAATCAGGACTGTGTATCAAACATTCCACGTCACAGCGATGCAACAGGTACTTTGGTTGCTTCCGAGTTCAGATACTGTATAACCGGCGTTAGTGGCCGTATTCCTGCTAATATTTTAATATTGTTTTAATGTTTTAATATTTTAATATTTTAATATTTTAATATTTTAATATTTTAATATTTTAATATTTTAATATTTTAATATTTTA